>CM060948.1:95868876-96101376 GCA_030765055.1 Mantis religiosa | reverse complement strand
CAAAGAAAGTCCCGGGGAATAAGGCACAGGAGGGGCGGTTAGACACGGTAAAATACCCTGCCTGGAGAATTTTATGACACTTGGGTCACTTCATTTACAACCCATTCAAAAACATTGCCTTCTACTTTCCTGAATAAATCTTCTGGGTTTTAGTATGCTAAATAAATAGGGCGCATGTTTTTTTAACGGTTCTTCTCCTTGTATGGCATGCGTTGTGTCACACACATTCGCTGTCCTTGTCACACTATGTAAGGGTAGCACATTCCTGTCATTTTTCTTTTTTGAGTTGGCGAACAGTATAGGATAAAAGGATGAGCAACGTAGGGGACACCTCGCGCAGGGCGACCGAACACCATTCTGGCGGACATCCCCCAAGAGGAAGGGATGGAGTGAGCGAATCGCAGGAGGCCACAGAGACGCGCAGAAGTCCCTAGCTAGGATCAGTACTCCGGTGTCGAGAAGCGTCGTTTCCCCCTTGGTGAGGATGGCGACCACACAGCGCTGAGAACTGCATGTATACTGCGCAAGCATCCGAGCCATCTGTCTGGGACCGCCATACACCGCGAGCCTCAAAGATAACGAAATGGAATGAAAGTGAACTCCCCAGCATTCGCGTGACAAAGGGAAACCCCGAACAACGCAAGTCAAAGTGACCGTGACCTAACCAATGCGAGCCGCACACGTTACCAGGGCGTCACCTCACTCGGTAGTATCAGGAGTTAAAAAACTCACGTTGCTGATACGTGAGATTGAATATACTACATATAATTTATTTTACTTCAACTATTTCATCCTCCAGCTTTTCTTCCGTAATATAGAGAATATGAACGACCCATTGCAGGTCTTTGGGCGAGACTATGAACTACTGGTTTTCTTTCTTTTTTTTGAGGGGGGGGGGGGAGGGGGGAGTTGGGGTTAATCTATGCACTGACATTCATTTGTAGGCCTACGTTTGTGTTTCCGAAGAGTGTGACCTTCATTTTTCTTGCTCTTTGTTGCTTTCCTTACAGAGAACTTCCACAATTCGTGTTTTAAATCTATTATTGTCTGCGTGAAACATACAAAATGCATATGACTCCGTAAAGGAGCCGTAGTCAAATTGATACGTTGTAAATTCATTAAATAAGTTTTACGGGGATTATTATCATTATCATCATCATTATTATCATCATTATTATCATCATCACCACGCACATCTTTATCTAACAGCGATGATGCATGTAATGAAATATTTGAAATTTTGGGAAGGAAATACTGCAATGGTAAGTTAAGGGAGAACCTGGGAACATCTCGGTTCTGGCAACCATAAAACTGGAATTCAGGAATCCATGTTTTAACGACAAATCGTCCGCAACGAGAAGTATTGTACACTTCTTGGCAAATGTTAGCTGCCAAATTAATGGAGAAAGAAATGTCAGAATTTTTCCATTTACAAAGAACAAGCGGCAACAGCTTTCAATATTTTATCCTTTATTGGAAAACTGGAGGAATCTCTTATCTGCGGTATTGTCAACACATGAATTTCATTTTGTAGAACAGTTATTTGAATTCGTGAAGTGGAATCAGATATTAACAGGAAAATTCAACAAAAATGTCAATTATTTCAGCATCGGAATGTAATTCTGGGTCAGTTTAAGGGTTCGTTTGACGGTGCTTTCAGGAATTAAAAGTATATATAGCTACTCCCCTAGAAAAATGCGAGTTGGCGTTAAAATGTCGTACGAAAAGGACTGGAAAAATTAAATTCTAGCCTATTCTTGAATATAAAAAACTATTAATTTATGTCTTCCTTTCATCACTGATTTTGTCTGCCAGTATTCTTTCATTTATTTATTTTCTACGTTTGAAACAGATTTAGCTGTCCATCATTTTACTTTCAGAATCACCACGTAAAAGAAATAATTAAACATTGGATTTCTTCAAACTTTGATCGACATTTGATAATTTCGCCATTTGACTCCGAATATGTAAAATAGAACTCGATATAAATAAAATTTAGTTACAAAAACGTCAGCAGCAGAACCAAGGTGGCGGGTTAGACTTCCTAAATTGTGTCTGTGTGCCTACTGGTCCACTATAAATGCTGTACTTTTTCATTTTCTTAAAAGCGATATAATGAAATATACCTAACTAGCATAATGTTTCGGACATTTTTAACTTATAAAACATCATCTCGTTTGCATTATTCGTGTACGTAAAACAATTACCATGGAAAACAGTACACTTCCCATTGCCTATCAAGTTTGTGCACTTTAGGGAAAAGAATACGATTGAGGTAGAGCACCTACCTACCGTGCAAGGGGTCCCGGGTTCGATTCCCGGCGGTGGGGGTGGGGATTTTTCTCCAACCAAGATAATTCCCCATCTTCCCCAGAGTCTGGAAGTATGTATGAAAGTGTGAATGTGTGCGTGATGTAATGATTAAAAACCAAAGATAACGAGTTAACATCTTCGGTATGTTCCAAAGGAGAACGGCCGCCGATATGACCATATGGAACAAGGAAAAAAATAAATAAATAAAAATAAATAAATAAATAAATAAATAAATAAATAAATAAATAAATAAATAAATAAATAAATAAATAAAATACGGTTGTGGGAAGGGAGAGACGTTGTAAAAAAGAAGTGACAGCACCCAAATCTTTGCTACTAAAAGCTGGCCTTCGTAGCCGTGTCGTCAGTGTGTATATAGGTATCTAGTGTCCACCGCGTAGAGAGTCTCGGGTTTGACTATATGTGTAAAAACACGGAAAACAGACAAAAACAAACATAAACACTAAAAAAGCGGTAAAATAAGGAGAAGAAAATACAAACACACATAGATTGGCAGCGCCATGCCTGAGTGGTTAGACCGCTTGGTTAGACCGCTTGGTTCTCACCAAGGCGGCGCGGGTTCGATCCCAGGCGACCGCAAAATGATATGTGATGGACAACAATGCGCCGGGTGGGTTTTCTCCGGGTCCCCCGGTTTCCCCCGCCAACATTCCACTGATAGCCCCATCATCTTTCCTATCACCTCATCTCTCTCGTACTTTCACTTTCGGCGATGGGCTGATCACTCATCCCGGAATCTCTTTCATCAGAAAATCTCCGATCCTCAACCCTCAACGTTGGGCAGTTCAGAAGAGCCTATTTTCCACTTACAGCAAATACAAGAATAAATTAGTTCATTCATAGTAGATAAAGATATACATTATTTAAAAAATAAAAATATACAATAAGAAATTCCGAAATTTCAGTTTGCGTTACGTTTATGTGTGTGTGTGTGTGTGTGTGTGTGTGTGTGTGTGTGTGTGTGTGTGTGTGTGTGTGTGTGTGTGTGTGTGTGTGTGTGTGTGTGTGTGTAATTTTACGTCCTCCAACGTTAAGTCATATCGGACGATGAATGGAACGGATGAAATGATGCTCAAATGAGCCCAGGGTCCATAGAGCTTAGAGTTACTCGACATTCATCTTTCAGGATAAGGAAAATCCCGGAAAAATCCTTATCCAGGTAACTCTCCCTGACCGAGATTCGAACTTGGGATGTCTTGAACGTGAGGCAGACACTCCACCACCACGCTACCGAGGCGGGCTTGAGGTACTCTAATGAACATTTTGGTTACCTCTGTACAAGTTTGAACTCACGTTCGGAAGTATTAGGCTCGGGAAGCCCGGGTTTGACTCCTATGGTCGAACTACCTGACCCATGTGTTTTTTATAAGGTTTTCCCAGGTTGCCAGGCGAATGTTGGGTAGGATAGTTACATCCCCAAAGTTCTTGTCTATCCATTTCAGCTCCATCATCACTCATATCATCTCTCATACGGTGGTCTCTTTCAGGGTAGAAGTGTCGTCAGGTGTCTCGGCGACCTCAGTCTCCTCTCGCCTCATCCTTCCTGCCGGGGATGCCCCACTTGGGGCTTAGGTGTAAGCCCCAAATCCCCTCAGTAGTAATGTAATCCTAAGTCACATCGGACGATGAACGAAATAGGTGAAATGACGCTGAAATTTGCTCTGGTTCGCCGTGTAAGGGTCCATAGAGCTTAGAATTACCCGATGTTCATCTTTCAAGATAAGGGAAATCTCCAGGCGGAGTGCTCTTATGTGTAATATATAGGGCTTTGTTGAAATATTTACTACTAATAATGTTAAATGCGTCCCGTTATTCCTATCATTGAAACAGTTCTGTTCAAACGTACGATATCGCGAAATGTAAACGTAAGTGGGTAAAACTCACACCACTTTGACGGAGTTCAAATGAGTTTCAAGTAGGATAGCAACAGTTCCAAAGTCGGAGCAAGGTGAAAAATAACTTAATTTGAACGGAACGTAGAAAAGAAATTGCCAGGATTTAAGTGGTGCTATGAATGATGCTTGAATAATAAAAATTTACACTCCGAATCGATAACATCCCCGTTGGGAATAACAAAGGCACTCACTCACAACTGAAGCTTATCCCCTTTCTCTCCTCTTGCAACTTCTCATTATGATGCTGAAGGGTTAAGCGAGTTACAGGCGAATTTTCAGACTCCGTTAACATACGCAGTCAATTTACCGTAATGTAATATATCTTACGTCACTGTTGATACTTGGTCAAGTAACTATTGCAATATCCGTTCTTGTTTATGTGATCAAAGGGCTTCCGATTATTGAGAGTAATCGGCAAAAATATACACCATTAGTGTGTGTAGATATTTACTATTTAATAATGGAAGCGAGGCTGTCAAAATTTTGTTTTATTGCCGTCACCGGCTCTTGATTTCTCAGAAATTCATTTGTTTCTCCTAAGCTTCATGGTTGGGTAATTGAGCGCGCCTTGGTAGCGTGATGGTAGCGTGTCTGCCTCACGTTCAAGAGGTCCCGAGTTCGAATCTCAGTGAGGGTGAGTTACTTGGATAAGTTTTTCCCCGGGGTTTTCCCTTATCCTGAAAGACCAATAACGGGTAACTCTAAACTCTATGGACCCTGGGCTCATTTGAGCATCATTTCACCCATTTCATTCATCGTCCGATATGACAACGTTGGAGGACGTTCATTAAAAAAAAAAAAAAAAAAAAAAAAAAATAATTGAACAGCTATTCTTGTTATGCGAGAGTTAAAGCGTCAAAAATTACCCATTATTATTAATGGGTACACAGACAATGCAAAATTTGTTTTGGACATTGAGAGAACGCAAAAACCGAAGTTAAATTTCAGTTCCTTCCCTCCAGGTCTTTATGGAATTATTCTTATTTGCAAAACTGTGCTGAATGAAACTTCTACATCATCCGCATGTAGCCCGCCTCGGTAGCGTAGTGGTAGAGTGTCTGCCTCACGTTCAAGAGGTCCCGAGTTCCAATCTCGGTCAGGGTGAGTTACCCGGATAAGGTTTTTCCGGGGTTTTCCCCTATCCTGAAAGACAAATGTCAGGTAACTCTAAACTCTATGGACCCTGGGCTCATTTGAGCATCATTTCGCACATTCCATTCATCGTCCGATATGGCTTAAAAAGTTGGAGAATGTAAAATTACAAAAAAAAAAAAAAAAAAAAATAAATAAATAAATAAATAAATAAATAAATAAAAAATAAACAAAAAAAATAAAACCGCATGCTTTGCTTTGCCCGCCTCTGTAGCCTAGATGGTAGCACGTCTGCCTCACATTCAAGAGGTCCTGAGTTTGAATCTCGGTCAGGGTGAGCTGCCTGGATAAGGTTTTCTTCGGGGTTTTCCATTATCCTGAAAGACGAATGTCGAGTAACTCTAAGCTCTATGGGCCCTGGGCTCATTGAGCTCATTTCACCCATTCCATTCATCGTCCGATATGACAACGTTGGAGGATGTTATCTCCATCACACGTTTTAGTAGTGAATCTTCCCCCAAAATTCATCTGTCTGTTGCATGTTTATACATATGTTTTCAATGAATACGAGAAAACTTTTATCCTAATGAGGAGGTTCAGAAAAGTCAGAAGTACAACTTTGTATCGAAATGCCACTAAAACTTTGTTCTTTCCTTCGAAATTTTGACAAAAGAAAAAAGCTAATAGAAAATTGCCTGCGAGAAATAATTGGTATTATACTAGATCGCCACTCAATGGTGACCCCAAATATAGAGTATCAGTTCGATACTGATACATTTTAACACCAATTGCGGTCGATACACGTAAGGATTGTTTTAATATCAGACTTTCATCGCGAATGTTTCAGAACGAATGCACAGTTATTTGCTATAATAGAACGCATATTACTAATTTAATAACAAACTTTGTTGTTAATCAAGCCCCTTGACGTATACTACTATAACGGTTTGGTAACTTGCTAATATTTGAACCAAATTAATTTAAACATACTTTTATTCCAAAAGGTACATTAGCGTATCAATTAACCTTAAACGTAAATTAAATTACAGAGAATAAAAGCAATCGGTCTGAAAGTTATGAAAGTCGAGTGGCAAAGTAAGTGCTATCGTTCATAATGTGTAACATTTTCGATTAATACATTTGTTGGGCTCGTTATTATTTAATTACTTGTGTTTATTTTTAATTTCACCTATCGCATTAGGATCCACTGTTTCACAAAATAACTGACAGGATAGCTTACTGTGGGAACGAAACCATTAACCAAAATACGCTTAAGCACAAACCTAGTTTTAACAGTGGTGAAGAACACGATAAATTGATAACATACTGACGTGATTACTGTCCTTTTAGGTACATTTTGTTGTTTTTGTAATTTTACGTCCTCCAACGTTAAGTCATATCGGATGATGAATGGAATGGGGGAAATGATGCTCAAGTGAGCCCGGGGTCCATAGAGCTTAGAGTTACACGGCATTCGTCTTTCAGGATAAGGGAAAACCCCAGATAAAACCTTATCCAAGTAACTCACTACGCTACCTAGGCGGGCTTTTAGGTCCAGTGATCGTAAATCGGTAATAATATTATTGTTTTTATTACCTTTTTTTTGTTTGTAATTTTACGTCCTCCAACGTTGTCATATCGGACGGTGAATGAAATGCGTGAAATGATGCTCAAATGTGTCCAGGGTCCATGGAGCTTAGAGCTATCCGACATTCGTCTTTAAGGGTAAGGGAAAACCCCAGAAAAACCTTATCCAGGTAGCTCACCCTGACCGAGATTCGAGCTCGGAGCCTCTTGAACGTGAGTCAGACTCGCAACCACCACGCTACCGAGGCGGGCATTTTTTATTTCATATTACCTTTCCATCTATGAGGCTTTAATCATGGTGCAAACTAGTTCCATGCCCGCCTCTGTAGCCTAGATGGTAGCGTGTCTGCCTCACGTTCAAGAGGTCCTGAGTTCGAATCTCGTTCAGGGTGAGTTATCTGAATAAGGTTTTTCCAGGGGTTTCCCTTATCCTAAAAGACGAATGTCGGTTAACTCTAAGCTCTATGGACCCTGGGCTCATTTGAGCATCATTTCATCCTTTTAATTCACCGTCCGATATGACAACGTTGGAGAACGTAAAATTACAAAAAAAGAAGTAATAAAAACAATAATTTTATTACCGATTTAAGGTCATTGGACCTAAAAGCCCGCCTCGGTAGCGTGGTGGTAGCGAGTCTGCCGCACGTTCAAGAGGTCCCGAGTTCGAATCTCGGTCATGGTGAGTTACCTGGATAAGGTTTTATCCGGGGTTTTCCCTTATCCTGAAAGACGAATGTCGTGTAACTCTAAGCTTTATGGACCCTGGGCTCACTTGATCATCATTTCACCCATTCCATTCATCGTCCGATATACTTAAATTTGGAGTACGTAAATTACAACAAAAAAGAAACGAGTGAGTGAGTGAGTGAGTGTGTGGTGTTTTAGGGCCCGTCGACAACAAGGTCAGTTGGGCGATAGTTCTACTTGTGAAATAAAATAATATCTGTCATTGAAAGTTTTCGGCAATAAACGGTATTCGTTGCTGATAAAATTATGTTTGTTTTTACGAAACATGTTGTGCTATCGTATTCCAATACAAGGAGGAATACTTTCTTTTGTTTCACTCATATAGCGTTCAAAAACAGAAAGGGAGAAGGGAAACTACCCACTCTTTTTGCATTTTTCAATTATTTGAATCCTAGCTGCGACTTATGAAACCGATTACCTGTTTTTTGGGTATCAGCTGATATGAGCTTATTTAAACAGACTTTTTAAGATTAACCTATTGCGGCTTAGGTTTGTAGAGACCTAACGCGATGTAAAACAAAGGGAAAAGAAAGAAGAAAGACAGGGAAAAAAACCGAAAGTAGGGACCAAACAATGCCCTGCATAGCCTGCATGTAAACAAAGCATGTTGAAAAAAAATGTGTTGCTTTGTGCAACAGGCCGCCTAGGAAGCAGCTATGGCAGCTGCATGAGGGTGAAATGGCGGGACCGGGGGAAGTCTAATTGACCGCACTTTCGAACAAACCTTATTTAAATTTAGCGGGAATAAAACGGTCCTCTTACGTCTAACGAAAATATCTTTCACCGAAATTAAAATCATTCTGGAGACATTGCATTGTTAAAATATGATAGTTCAATCTACTCTGTTAATGTGCGCTCTCGACCCAACAATGCGAAGGAGTTTCTAACGTTAGCACTGACAGGCAAATAAATATATACGCGGTATTCTCAGTGAATGATGGAATAAAATCCGGTTTTTACACAATTTAACAACATTTAGCGCACGTAAGATGGAAGAAGGAAGTAAGTATGGCTTGGAATAAACCCAAAAGGTGTTCGGGCATCGATACAAAGGTTTACTTGATTCCAATAAACAAATTAATTTAAAACTAAAAAGAAAACTAATATACAGTAACTATAGCCTCGAAATATCCTAGAGTGTTCCAGACCCAACATTATTTCTAGAATCACTCTGGTCCATGCGAAAGCAGAGGCTTCATACTGAGCATGCAGTTAAGAAAAGAAAGAAAATAAGCACTTTACTAATAACTTCCCAGTCCAATTACAACAAAAAGGTCTGACAAAAAAGTTAATGAAAAAACGCTATATTTCCTACAGTTTCAATAAATACCCTACAGTCAAAATGAAATTAAAACCACCTGTTATATAGTTTGGCATAAAGCCAGTGACTAAGTATCAGGATAACAAAACCAAAGACCTGAAATAACATTGACGGAAATAAAAGTATACAAAACTCCACCGATAGGTTATGGATATAATTCTTCGCCTAACTCACATATTGCACCACTGATTTATTTTTGTTTTAACACCAAAGACTTTTGGAACATTCACTTACTCACATAACACATAGGGAAACACAAAACACAACACTACACACAACTTACCTCTTCAGTAACGTCACGTGGTAAATGTTTGATTTGAAGCTGGCGCCCGCTGTGAAATTTCCTCTTCAGCTCGTTCACACGCTGCTTTGCCTTTTCTTCTGGATCATCCTCCCAGAACCCTCCGGTAGAAGCCGTTGCCAAAACTTCGGCCGTCCAAAACTTCTCAGATTTCAATATACTTGCATTGAAACACCCCAAAGTCTGAGAAGCTGAAGCAAAAGCTTCAGTCGAGCCCGCAGCCATCCTGTGTTCCAGGTTTTCAGCTTGGATTTATTTTCTTCAACAAGCGCGAATAATATATTTTAATAAAAATATTTAAAATTCGAATATTGGTGGACTAGGTCCGTCCGCCTTCCCTAACGCCGACCTAAACACTGATCAAGGTACGCTGGTACTCGAGGAACAAAACCCAAACGGGCTGCGCCATGCGATTCGTATAGTGTGATGAGGGGAGAGAGATGCTGCCGAAGGGGAGTGTTCGGGTGAATTCGGTACCTTTCGGATAGCAGCGACCCATCACGGAGCGGCGGGCACTAACGCGTGCGTATGAAGCTCCGCCTTCTGTAAACTTTGTTGTGAGTGAACTCCTTGGCAAATTTCAAACTCCTTTTCAGTTACCTTTTGGCATTCATCCACAAGAAGTTTTAGGTGTTACAGCGCCTTCTTTTTTTTCTATCTTTTTTTTTTAACGGTATTGTGCTGGATGTACCAGAACCTCCTGCTAGATTGTTTGATTTGAAAAATTTCACTATTACAATAATAAAAAACTAATCACTTCCTCTCTGTTTGATGGAGTTGTCACTCGCAAACGATTTAGCTACGTGAACTGTTGCTCTAGCTGGGTTGAGACGACCTCACCTGCTTTTCCAGTTTGCGCATTTCCTAGAATTAGGCGGGTAATTTCCCATTAGTATAACACAGCGCTCTCAGGATAAACTCCGAACTTAAAACGTCACTGATGAATCATTAAACCTGTTGCTTATGAGGTGAAAAAGCCGGCTGGTTTTGGTAGCAGAAACTCCACTGATGTATTTGTATTTATTTGTTTCTCAAATGCCTTCTGTAGTTTATATATATAGTAATTTTTCCCTAGGCTTCAGCTCTTGTTATTCGATGAAGCTGAAACCCATTTATATCTCCTAACTCTTTCGTAATCACTCACTTTGAATTCTAAGGCTCTGAAGACATGACTTTATATTTATTTTCAAATTCCAAAAACCACGCTTAGAGAATTACTTATAGCTTTAGAAAAATTACTTTTTTGTAGTGACAATTTTGGCGCTAAATTAAAAAGTAACGTTGCTGTACTCCATGACATCATCTTTTTATGCCATGGCTTTTAAGTAAAGCAATAAAATAAAAAACAAATGGAAGTGTTCTAGAGTTTCCTCAAACAGATATCAGTAATAAGAAATATTTTGTGAATGTGCGATGTTTGTAATTCAAACACATGAACAACGATGTCATGAGCGACCATGTAGATATAAAAACATTTATATTGTGTTTCAATACAGACATTTTAGAAACATATTAGAGCATATGAACAATAACAGTAAATGGAAATTAATTATTCTTTCACACTGGCCGTGTGTAGGCTAAATTGTGGAAACATTGAGTCAGACTGAAAAATTCAATGCCATAGCCGGGATTTGAACCACGGATCTTCTGGTTTCCGTCCAGCCGCACTACCATTGTGCTACTATGGCCAACGTGCCGATATGACATTAAATTCTCCAACTGACTCGTATTTTCCCGGTAAACCACTTAGGAGTTCTCATAAACACATGAGACAACTACCTTTAATGGCGACTTACTACATGTAAGTACTTTAAGGCCCGGGCTTTATAGTTAACCACTATTAGGTTAATTAATGGAAATTAATTATTCTTTCACACTGGCCGTGTGTAGGCTAAATTGTGGAAACATTGAGTCAGACTGAAAAATTCAATGCCATAGCCGGGATTTGAACCACGGATCTTCTGGTTTCCGTCCAGCCGCACTACCATTGTGCTACTATGGCCAACGTGCCGATATGACATTAAATTCTCCAACTGACTCGTATTTTCCCGGTAAACCACTTAGGAGTTCTCATAAACACATGAGACAACTACCTTTAATGGCGACTTACTACATGTAAGTACTTTAAGGCCCGGGCTTTATAGTTAACCACTATTAGGTTAATTAATGGAAATTAATTATTCTTTCACACTGGCCGTGTGTAGGCTAAATTGTGGAAACATTGAGTCAGACTGAAAAATTCAATGCCATAGCCGGGATTTGAACCACGGATCTTCTGGTTTCCGTCCAGCCGCACTACCATTGTGCTACTATGGCCAACGTGCCGATATGACATTAAATTCTCCAACTGACTCGTATTTTCCCGGTAAACCACTTAGGAGTTCTCATAAACACATGAGACAACTACCTTTAATGGCGACTTACTACATGTAAGTACTTTAAGGCCCGGGCTTTATAGTTAACCACTATTAGGTTAATTAATGGAAATTAATTATTCTTTCACACTGGCCGTGTGTAGGCTAAATTGTGGAAATTAATTTCCATTAATTAACCTAATAGTGGTTAACTATAAAGCCCGGGCCTTAAAGTACTTACATGTAGTAAGTCGCCATTAAAGGTAGTTGTCTCATGTGTTTATGAGAACTCCTAAGTGGTTTACCGGGAAAATACGAGTCAGTTGGAGAATTTAATGTCATATCGGCACGTTGGCCATAGTAGCACAATGGTAGTGCGGCTGGACGGAAACCAGAAGATCCGTGGTTCAAATCCCGGCTATGGCATTGAATTTTTCAGTCTGACTCAATGTTTCCACAATTTAGCCTACACACGGCCAGTGTGAAAGAATAATTAATTTCCATTAATTAACCTAATAGTGGTTAACTATAAAGCCCGGGCCTTAAAGTACTTACATGTAGTAAGTCGCCATTAAAGGTAGTTGTCTCATGTGTTTATGAGAACTCCTAAGTGGTTTACCGGGAAAATACGAGTCAGTTGGAGAATTTAATGTCATATCGGCACGTTGGCCATAGTAGCACAATGGTAGTGCGGCTGGACGGAAACCAGAAGATCCGTGGTTCAAATCCCGGCTATGGCATTGAATTTTTCAGTCTGACTCAATGTTTCCACAATTTAGCCTACACACGGCCAGTGTGAAAGAATAATTAATTTCCATTAATTAACCTAATAGTGGTTAACTATAAAGCCCGGGCCTTAAAGTACTTACATGTAGTAAGTCGCCATTAAAGGTAGTTGTCTCATGTGTTTATGAGAACTCCTAAGTGGTTTACCGGGAAAATACGAGTCAGTTGGAGAATTTAATGTCATATCGGCACGTTGGCCATAGTAGCACAATGGTAGTGCGGCTGGACGGAAACCAGAAGATCCGTGGTTCAAATCCCGGCTATGGCATTGAATTTTTCAGTCTGACTCAATGTTTCCACAATAACAGTAAAAGAATAATTGCAATGCAGTATGGTAAACAATTCATAAATCAATGGTAGTAGTAGGGTATCTTGGCATTGGAAAACCAAAACTATATAAATACATTGTAAAACTCACAATGACATTGATACTTTAATGCTGTGAAGAAAGTGTTGAAAACAGATGTGGAATTGTTCGGCGCTTTTTGTTGTGAAAAAACTTCCCATTTTGGTCTGTAATTCTCTGAATATTTGCATTCAAATATGTTTTTTGTGGTAATTTTACGTCCTCCAACATTAAGTCATATCGGACGATGAATGGAATGGGTGAAATGATGCTCAAATGAGCCCAGAGTCCATAGAGCTTAGAGTTACCTGACATTCGTCTTACAGGATAAGGGAAAACCCTGGAAAAACCTTATCCAGGTAACTCACCCTGACCGAGATTCGAACTCGGGACCTCTTGAACGTGAGGCAGACTCGCTACCACCACGCTACCGAGGCGGGCAAATATGTTTGGTTGTAAATATTACACTACAATAGTTACTCTCAATAGACTCTCTGCTTCCATACCATATCATAAGCATTTTGTAAATCAAGGTTTATTGCGACCAGGTTTTCGTCATTTATAAATGCATCACAAACTTCTCTTTCTATGTTGATTAGGTGAACATTTGTTGATCTCAGCTGGCGAAATCCACTTTGATATGGTGAAACGTAATGTTTTAAGTCTAAGTACCATAATATCCGTTTATTTATTACTTTTTTCATTAGTTTACACAATGTGCATATAAGAGACATGGGTCGATAATTCTTTTGATTCGTGTTATCCTTGTTTGGCTTGGAAATCGGGATTACAGTGGCAACGTTCCATATTTCTGGAAATTTACGAGATATTAAAATTTCGTTAAACAGCTTTTTAATATACGTAATGGCAATGGTTGGGAGTTTCTTCAGAAAAACGTTGTATATGCCATCAGGACCAGGGCTAGAGTTCTTGGTATTTGAAAGAGCCTCGAGAACTTCTGAAGTTTCTATTGAGCAGTTTAATGATGAAGTACATTCTACATTAGATTTTAAGACATGTTCAGTGCCTATATTTGTAGTATTTTTGTGTTTGATAAACTCAGGAAGATAATTAGTATCACTAGAATTTTCTGAAAAAGTGAATGCTAAGGCAATAGCGATGGTTTTTGATCTGTGATGATGTTATTGTTGAAGTGTAGTAAAGAAGGCAATAAATTTCATTTTCTCAGATTTTATTCCAAATTTCCAACATTGAAGTTCCGGGCGATAGTATTGAAATTAATTTCATCCAAGACGCAGATCGACTGTGCTTAAACGCTCTGCGCATTTTTGTTCTATATTTCTTATATTCTTGCTTATTTTGATCAGTACTCTGTCATTTCCAATGTAACAAAGCATGTTTATAAGCCTTGTGTGCTAACGACATTTTTCATTCTACCAAGGAACTTGCTTTCTTCTTGGTTTGCCTGTAGTTTTAGGAATAGTTTGTAGGGCTACATCCAGTATAAGTGTAAAAAAAATGAGATATTTTCTCATTAATAGATTTTTGGGTGCAGTCATCTTATTTGAAATCATTTAATTTTGTTTATATGGTGTTTTGATATAGTTCAATGTTGGCGAGGTCAAAGTTCCATAATGGTGTGCTTGATATCTCAGGTGTATTGATATGTTCATACTGATGCTGAATGATTATTGAGTAATTATCACTTACAAAAGCTTCATTTGCTACAAATCATTCGATTTTTTGTGCTGAAATTGAATTTCAAAAAGATAAATCGATTGCGCTTAATGTGTTGGAGGTATTATTAAGATGAGTTGGGTGGCCCGTGTTTAGCTGAACAATATTCTGTAAATCAATAAGATTTTCAGTAATTCTGCCTCTTGTATCTAATTCAGATGATCCCCACATAAAGTTGCATTTTATATTTAAGTCTAATTTACTCAAGTGATATTTGTTGCTAATATAAGTGGCTACACCTCCACTTGCATGGTCTGATGATATTCTGTTAGTTGAATAAACTGAATAATCTTTTAAGCTTCATAATTTCCTTTAAAATTAGGTTCTTGAACGCAAATTACATCTAGTATAAATTTTTTACATAGTAGCTGAAGGGATTCTTTTTGTGGCCTAAAACCATTTAGCCCGCCTCGGTGGCGTAGATGGTACCGTGCCTGCCTCACTTTCTAGAGGTCCCGATTTCGAATTTGGGCCAGGGGTTTTTCCGGGGTTTTCCTTTATCCTTAAAGACGAATGACAGGTAGCTCTAAGCTCCATGGACCCGGGACTCATCTGAGCATCATTTCACCAATTTCATTCATCGTCCGATATGACTTAACGTTGAAGGACGTAATTAAAAAAAAATTATGTTCCAATGAACGATGTAAAATTTTGTTCGTGTAAATAGCTTATATAACCTAAAATAAACTTCTTTTTGTTGCAGTCGCCGGGTTTTACCCATGCACCATAATTTACTTCCATGCTCTACAAATTATTCATTTAAAAAGCCAATGTGTTTTTACTTCCTGTTGTAATAACCAGAGGCCCGCCTCGGTAGCTTAGATGGTAGCATGTCTGCCTCATGATCAAGAGGTCCCGAGTTCGAATCTCGGTTAGGATAAGGTTATCTCGACCTGGATAAGTTTTTTTCCGGGATTTTCTCTTATCCTAAGAGACGAATGTCGGGTAACTCTGAGCTCCATGGACCCTGCGCCCATTTGAGGATCATTTCAACAATTCCATTCATCGTCCGATATGACTTAAAAAGTTGAAGGACGTAAATTACAACAAAAAATAATAACCATAGACTGAAAATTTAGTCATAAATTATTAAAATTAGCAGGCAAAGGCATTACAAATAGCCAAAATAGGCATAAAAAACGCATTATAAATTCTAAAACGGCTGGCCCCGTAGCTCAGTCGGTAGGGCACCTACCTACTGTCCCAGGTTCGATTCCCAGATGGGGATTTTTCTCCAACCAAGATTATATTCCCCAGAGAGTGAAAGTATGAATGACAATGCGAACGCGTGAATAATGTAATGATTAAAACTCAAAAGTACCAGCAACCCAGCGCATACGAGTCAACACCATCGCCAATAGGCAATGGGTGTGTTCCAAAGTAAAACGGTCGCCGATATGCCCATTGCAGTTAAAGGCGCGGTATAAATAGAACAAAAAGAACTATAATCAAGAAATAAAAAGCAATTAGTTAAACGCATTTATTTAATAGATTACACTTTGCAGTAATTTGATCGTCATATTTTAAAGAACCTCAGAGTTTAAAACAAAATGCTAGTGTTGGAATTAACACAAAAATGAAGTGTTTTTTTTAAGGCCTGTGTAATGCAATCCCTTACTCATTGTATATGACAAACAAATTACTTTTTTTTAAGTTTTGTGAGATCATGTTGAATCTCCTTTCATATAACACATTTTTCATATGAGAAAAGGACCTCCCACCTCGACAGAGTTTATTGTAGCAGATCTAAAACGTAGCATCATTGAAGAATCCATTTCAATTGCAACAGAATTGTCACCTTGTAGAATTTTTGAAATGTTTCTAAGTTTAACCCGATCACAATTTTCAATAACCCTTTTTACACTACCTTAGGATTAGGATTTACTATGGAGGGGATTAGGCATGGAGACCAGTCTTGATCCATTATACCTATGCCCACCCCCAGGAGCAAGGTTGAGGTGAGAGGAGACAGAGGGTGGCCGTCCTGAGGAGCCACGACAGTGCAGAGGACAGGGTCAATATATTGTACTTAGAGACCTCCCCCGGCAGGCCAGGAAATTGGACACGCCCTCATACTGCGGTACGGAAATGGTCCCGGCAGCCGAGCACGAAACTGCCCCAGCAGCAGGTGCGAAGACCAACAACAGAACTACCGGAGGAGGAAGTAGTTTTTCTCAGAGCATATCATCCAACATGTACCACCGAGACACCCACCGACACTTCTTACCCTGAAAGAGGCCACCGGATGAGAGATGATGGAAATGATTATGGAAATGAAATGGAGGGACAGAAAATTTGGGGATTTAATTAACCTACCCAGCGTTAGCCTAGGGACCCGGTACAGCCCCGAAATAACCCATAAGTCAGGTAGATCGGCCATGGGATTCGAACCCGGTCCTTTCAAATTCGGGCCACAGACGAAACCGCCTGACCCATCCCGCTTGGTCACTCGCTAACTAAAGAACCGCGTTTGCCTTGTACACTGTCCAGTCTCTGCACTTCATCATCCACAATTTTCACTGACTTCGTTATAGGTTTCACCGGTCTCTCTCTTGAGGCTGGCAGATCACTAGTGGTAGGAACCCAAACTCAGCCGCAATGAAAGTTACGTCATTTTTCACTTCCGAGGACTTGAGAAATTTCTTGGCTGGTAGAATTGAAAATGCTTCATCCTCCAGAGCGTTCAGCATCTCAGTTATCCTCTGGAAATTTGAAGCGTAGTAAATTTCTGCTGAGACCCCTATGCCCCATCTCGTTATGATAGGTTGGAGGCGGGCAGAGGTACATCTGGTGCAATGGATTTAAATGTCAGAATTCCTTATGAAGCTTTCACATAGACTTTCTTAATACTGGAAATCAATTTGTCAACATCCGGAAACAAGCATCGCACCCTTTCTGACACCCTGTGCCACGCAAGTGACGTGAAGCATGTTTGGAAACAGCTTTTAAAGCTATTCCAGCCGTTTTTCATATATGATGCGGTGTCCCAGATCAAAAATAAGACGTTGTCGTGTTGAGTCTCTTCGGGCCACAGCAACTTTAATGAACTGGTGAATAATTGCGCGATAGATGAATTGTTAACTTTTTCAAGACTCTCTGTTACAAGCAGGAATGGTTTCATAGACTCAGCTTCTGTAGGATCTAATGGTCCAGTAACAACATTGGCAACGAAACGACCCGTAGTATTCGTAAACTCGTCGATAGATATCCAGATCTTACTTTTCATTTTATCTTTAATGATTTTCATTATGTCATTGTAACATTCAGTTAAGTAACATTTTTGCAAACTTTACCCGCTAGATACAGATTGAGAGTGATCGGCCAGGTATGCAAGAAATAAGAGTGCAATTTTATCTTCGGTAGTTTGGTATTTACACGCAATTATATTTTACATGTATTTGGTCAGAAATGAAGTTACCTTGAACTGTCAACGAAAAGGTGATCATAACCTTGTGACTGTCTGCTACGCTTCTCTTTTCTCTTAGTACACACTTAAATACTCTTACCACACGACAGAGCAACTAATTTAATGTGTAGTTTTAAGAATTCTGGAAGTTCACAACTCGCTAAGCAAAACAACTGATTGTATTAGTAAGAAAAGGAAACAAAATGTAATTTTTTGATAGAGTCAACATGAAAAATTCAATGCCATGGCCGGGATTTGAACCACGGATCTCCTCGTCTCAATCCAGTCGCTCTAACCCATTGTGGTACCATGCCCAACGTGCCGTCCTGACATTAAATTCTCCATTTGACTCATATATTTTCCCGGTAAACCACTAGGGGCTCTTGCATTCGAGACACACCGTTTGTGGCGATTTACCATCGTAAGTACTTGAGTCCCAGCCATGGTAGCTCAATGGGTTAGACCGACTGGACGGAGTCCAGGAGATCCGTGGTTCAAGTCCCGGCCATGGCATTGAATTTTTCATGTTGACTCTATGTATCAAAAACCTTAGCCTATATATAGCTAGTATGAAGGAATGTTTAATTTCTATCAATTAACTTAAATAATAAGAGTTAAATGATGAAGCCTGTGACAAGAGTATTTACGATGGTAAGTCGCCACAAACGTTGTATCTCGAATGCGAGCGCCCCTAGTGATTTACCGGGGAAATATATGAGTCAAATGGAGAATTTAATGTCAGGACGGCACGTTGGCCATGGTAGCTCAATGGGTTAGAGCGACTGGACGAAGACCAGGAGTTCCATGGTTCAAATCCCGGCCATGGCATTGCGTTTTTCATGTTGACTCTATCAAAAACTTTAGCCTATATACGGCTAGTGTGAAGAAATGATTAATTTCCATCAATTAACTTAAACAAAATGTAGTGTTTTACGTAGTCAAGCACGGCAAGTCCTTCATACGGTGTAGCAGTTTCTTTGAAAGAATCTCAAATAACGGAGAAATATGCGAACTTGATTTTAAAGTGTAGGAAATTAACTGCGTGAGCGTGTGGAGTGAATTAATTCACTGTTTCTCGGATCAGTTTAGAGATAAAAAGATGTGAGCTAGATTGTGCTAGAATTTTTGTCTCGCTTAAAAAACACACTAATATAGCAAAGAGAACAGTGAAGTTAGAATATTTCAAAAACATATGTTTCGGTAGAACAGTAGAAAAGTTTCCGAATTTTATGACCGCGACGAATTTTGAACTGCCACAAAGATAACGCTTCCGGCGTTGGGCTGATCTCTCGTCCCGGACTCTCTCTCTCTCTCTCTCTCTCTCTCTCTCTCTCTCTCTCTCTCTCTCTCTCTCTCTCTCTCTCTGATCAGGCAACCTCTGATCCTCAACCCGTTGCCTACGGTCTCGAGGTTGTGCGGTTTAAAAGGCCCTATGTTCCACTTAAGGAAATACAGGAATTCATTCATTCAAAAAATAACGACTTTTTACGCAAAAAGAGAATCTTACAAAGTTCTACTACTTCCACCTTAAGAATTCAGAAAAAAAAAAATTAGGCTTCAGATACAGGAAAACCAATGACGGTCGTAAATTTCTTATGGAAAGGAGTGACTGTTGTAACAAGATTGTAATTTCCTCCCACAGTGTACGAATAACGAGTTTCTGGACGAAAGCTGTGTGGCAAGTGTCGATAACGATGACGAAAGGTGAGGACGTTCGCAAGGAGTGAAGACGAACCACTCGCCATCTCTCTTGAATAATTAGAAACCTTAGCTATTTATTTGGTTTTACCAAATAGTAACGTTTTATTTGGACTTTAAACATGCTGTTAATAGCTTTCGATAACACGCACGTATTCTTACACTGCACTGCACACTACAATCGCTGTATCTCTCAAAACAAGGCGCACGATATGAATGCGTTGGAGCTCTCTCCTATTGGCTATTGCCATATACAGGAGGTTTGACGTGGATAATAGGGCCTGCCTTACCCTGTTCTCCGGAGGGCGCACTTTCGGTGGACCAACGCAGTGGGTGGGCTTTGCGGCGGATTCATTGTGAACTGAAAACGTTAGGGACCCCATTTATGTCTGCAAAACTCCATATCCAAATCTAATCGGACTTCGAATCTCTCCCCACAACCCTTCCTCCTGAAGTCGCGGAGGAAGTACACAGGCCCATCGGCCTACATGCGGTAATATATCCGGTTGCAGAGAGCCCAACGTTCGAATGTACCTTTACCCTTAACTTCGGAGCTTGAGGTAGAACTGAAATATATAGTCTTGAAAAGAAATGTTAACCCGTTCCATGGGGTCTATCCACTGCGCGTGTGAACCAAGAGTCTATGGGAAAATTGACCCGTCAGAAGCGCATTCAAATTTTGACCTTCTGTTGAACTTCTGCTGGCAAACAGTCAGCATATTTCGTAAAAATATTTTCGGTCACTGGCCTAACCTCAGCAGCAGGAATGCGTGTTCAAATCCTCGCATTACAGAAACTTAGATAATTGATATCATGAAAGAAATTACAAAAATAATAATAAGAAGAATAAAAAGAAAAAGAACTACTGTAGCAACTGTTTTGTTACTTTGCAGGGAGCATTAGTGGTGACTCACATCACTTTGTTTTGATCTAGCTGCAAACAACGTTGATACTGAAATTATTCACTTGTAAAATTAATACTTTTATAAAGAGTGGAGAGTTAGATAAATACTTGCAAAAAGTACTTTCAATGTATTATAACCAATTAATAATAGTTACAATTATGCCAGTTTATAGGAGTCACTAGTCAGGCACATTACGTGTTGACACAAAAAGATCAGGTTAGCTAAGGTAATTAGGCGTTCCAACTTTACTCCACAAATAAACATGGATAAGTCCATTCAGAACCCATGGACATGAAAGAAAACGTATGCCACCAATTTTGGAAATTATAAATTAGAAACCCTTAGAATTTAGCATGTTAAAATGTATATGCTTATGTCATATTAAAAACTAGAACTATAATTCCATAAATTGGTGTGTGTGTGTGTGATGTTTTAGGGCCCGTCGACAGCAAGGTCATTTGCGCCTCCATAAATTGGTATCGAGTCTTTCTGGAGTCAATGTATGTCAGTTCAATTGGCAATGAAGTGGTTTTCGTTTAGGAAGGCCGATAGGCACGTTCAAGCAGATGGACAACTGATAGCTCTCCTCCCGTTCTCATTCATTCGGCGAGAATTTGTAGCGGACCGTGTATAGAGAATGTTACAAAAAGATACAGCCAAACTTTCAGGAAACATTCCTCACACACAAAGAAAGAAAATATGTTATGTGGACATGTGACCGGAAACGCTAAATTTCCATGTTAGAGCTCATTTTAGTATTTCTCTTAAAATGTAAATTGAAATCATTCGTGCAGCCAATTGTCAAAATACCCATTGTGGTTCATGCACGATGGAGCTCCTGCACATTTCAGTCGAAGTGTTCGTACGCTTCTCAACAACAGATTCGGTGACCAATAGATTGGTAGAGGCGGACCAATTCCATGGCCTCCACGCTCTCCTGACCTCAACCCTCTTGACTTTTATTTATGGGGTCATTTGAAACCTCTTGTCTGCACAACCCAGGTACCAAATGTAGAGACTCTTCGTGCTCGTATTGTGGACGGCTGTTCTCCAGGGCTGCATCAGCGCATCAGGGATTCCATGCGACGGAGGATGGATGCATGTAACCTCGCTAACGGAGGACATTTTGAACATTTCCTGTAATAAAGTGTTTGAAGTCACGCTGGTAAGTTCTGTTGTCGTGTGTTTCCATTCCATTATTAATGTGATTTGAAGAGAAGTAATAAAATGAGCTCTAACATGGAAATTAAGCGTTTCCGGACACATGTCCGCATAACATATTTTTTTTCTTTGTGTGTGAGGAATGTTTCCTGAAAGTTTGGCCGTACCTTTTTGTAACAGCCTGTATATATATATATATATTTCAGCATGTCTGCATACTTGGCGTTTTCAATCAGGATTTCAGTTTAAAGCATAAAATGTATATACATATCGGAGCTTTAAGCTTAAGTTGAAGAAGGGCATTTTAGAACGTGTGAGAGAGAGAGAGAGAGAGAGAGAGAGAGAGAGAGAGAGAGAGAGAGAGAGAGAGAGAGAGAGAGATAGAGAGAAAGAGAGAGATCTAATTAAGCAGTCCCGCAAGAGTTCAAGAGTATAATTGAATCTGATTGCTCAGAAGATCTTTATGGAACCTTTTGTTAACACTTGCAGCCAAAGTTGTCGGCCTTTGCAAATAAAAATCGCTTTCTTCAGACTGTCCTGCAGCCAAAGGCATACTTTAATGCAATAAGCCCGCGTATGTAGCGTAGGTGTTAGAACGTCTGCCTCACGTTAGAGAGGTCCGAATTCGAATCTCGGTCACAGGATTTATCTGGAAAATATTTTCTCCGAGGTATTCCTTTATTCTGAAAGATGAATGTCTGGTAACTCACCGAGAATCATTTCATTCATCGTCCGATATGAATTAACGCTGGAAGACGTATTTTTTTTAAAAAAAAAAAGAAGAGTATTGTGGAAATTATTGACAGGCAAGTTTAATAATGCTATGAATAAATTATAGAGATACACGGAATAATTATAATTAAACTTTTTCATATGTCAAAATAAATATATAATGTAGGTAAGTGGCACGCGTGGCAATTTTATCAGAGGAAGAATTCATTACCACCCAAGTTCCGTGTTAAGAAGGGAACGCGATGGCTCAGGAGGTTTCGTCTGTGGCCCGCACTCGGGAGGCCCGGATTCGACTCCCGTGACCAACCTACCTGATTTGTGAGTTTCTTCGAGGATTTTCCGGTGTCACTAGGCTAATGCTGGGTAGGTTAATTACATCCCTTGAATTTCCCATCCCTCCATTTCACCTCCATTATCATATCATATCATCTCTCTTCTGGTGGTCTCTTTCAGAGTAAAAGTGCCGGCGGGAGTCTCGGTGGTGCATGGCGGGATGATATTCTCTGAGTAAACAATTTCTCCTCCGGCGAGATGGCCTCTGGTGACCGAGCTGGCCTAGTGAGCCGATTCAGGAACGTGCCACGCTAGGTGGGATGATGTTTGTTCTGGACCGCCGGGGAGTTTCTATCTGGTAAAGTGTACGGACGCCACCCTATGTACTGTGGTGATTCCTTGGGGTCGGGTACACTCTGTCTCCTCTCACCTCATCCTCCCTCCCATGAGTGTCCCACTTAAGGGCATATATACAATGCGAGGTGCCAAATCCCCTCCGTACAATCCAATCCATGCTAAGAAAAAACATTCGCTAAGGCAATTAGGCGTTCCAACAAAAAAATCCATTAGCCAAAGGCCCCGGTTCTTAGAACCCTATGCGTTCATAAGTTATAAAAAGTTTTAAAAATTAGAAAGCGAAAAAAATTGTTAGGATTTAGCAACAGCAACAGATGCTTCAGATTTGAAGTGAAGTTTAAAATTTGGCAAAATACTTAGGAACATTGTTGGGGTAGTAATGAATTTGGTGATTGTAAAAAGAACATGTGTTTTTAAAATTCCTCTCTCTTCTTATGTGTCTTACAGTCTTGCAGGAATATTTTACTGTTATTGATTATATTCGCTCTGTAGAGCCTGAAGACCGCATTCGGGTTACTATACTCGCTTGGCAGTCGCCACTTAACATTGCAGTATCCACGGTAGCAGTGTTATTACGGAAACAGTTATTTTAAAGTGTAAATTTATTGGGACGTTGGAAGTTAGAAGATACTATATTTCAATAATTATAGTTTTTCATATTTAAGATTTAGAAAAAAATTGAATGATATTTCTCAAACAGTCGCAATTAGCTTATTTACTATCCCCTTAAATTTATCAGTCAGCATAAATGGTGGTATTTATTGTCATACTAAACTACGCATGTCCGGAATAAAATGTCCCATACTTTACTACTGTAGCAAGCGGCAGCAGAAGAGTAATTAAAGACGGAGACATTGTATACCGTATCCGTCTTAAGAAACACACTTTTTGTATTACTCCACACCCACGTGCACAAGTGTGACAGACGACAGTGGCACTTTCGCCCATATGTTATGCCACATTACATTCAAACAAGTTGCATGCACAAGAGTAGCTTACCAGTAGGTTTTGTTCGCGGTAATTGCTCACAGGAAAGTGTGATTCTTAGGGTGGCAGGAGTATAGATGACAAGTGAAAATGTAGCACAAAGGAATGCAAGAATTTAGCACGTTAAAGACTTGGTTATACTGTTTTTTAGTTTAGAAGATATCTGGCATTTGAATAACTTTAAAAGCTATAAGAAAGGGTAGGTGAGGTACAGATAAGATTCCTCGATCGGCATTTGGATCTTTTGTGCATATACCACCGAGAGAAACAGATGAGATGAAAGGACAGCAGGAGATATATGGGCACAACCAAGCGTGATGGCTCAGGCGGTTTCGTCTGTGGCCCGTATTCGATTTCCGTGGCAGACATACCTGACACATGGCTTTTTCAGGGATTTTCTCGCGTGGTTAGGCGAATACTGGGTAGGTTAATCACATCCCCGAATTTCTTATCCCTCCATTTCATCTCCATTATCATTTCACATCATCTCTAATCTGGTGGTCTCTTTCAGGATAGAAGTGTCGGCGGGTGTCTCGGTGGTGCATGACAGGATGATATGCTCTGAGGAAGACTACTTTCTCCTCCGGTAGATCGGTTGCCGGTCTTCGCTCCTCTGCTGGGACCATTTCGGGACCACCAGCCAGGGACCTTTGAGGCTCGGATCGCCTGCCTGGGACCATTAAGGCTCGGCTGCTGGGCTCGTTGCCGTCCTGCAGTAGAGCGTGTCCGTTCTCCTGGCCTGTCGGGGGAAGTCTCTATCAAAGTAAACTGTAGGGACCCTGCCTTCTGTATTTTCGTGGCTCCTTGAGTCGGCCACCCTCTGTGTTGTTCGCCTCATCCTTCCTCCCGGAAGTGCCCTACTTGGGGGCATAGGAACAATGGGCTCAGCATGCTGGTCTACGTACCGAACCCCCTCCGTAATGAAATCCTAATCCTATATGGGCACAAGAAACGGTTGACGTATCTGCCAGAGACGCGCAGAGTTACTGGCTTGACTGGGAGGGATTCACGGCGCCATGACCAGACTGTCAAAATGTGACTCAGAGGCAACCCTCCAGCGGGAACCGGTGAAAGGTCGATCCGGATGTGGAGACCCAGGTGGACACCGTCTGGCGAACCGAGTAGTTCCAACGCGCAAGTATCTGAGCTAACTGTCCGCCGTCAGCTGCCACACAGCCCAGAGTCGTCCTGTATTATGAAAGAGAGAGACGAAATGCTAGGAAATGGACGTCCCGAATGCGAGTCACAGCCCTTTTCCTGGAGCCATCTTGCTCGGTCCAAAGATAATATTTGATAAAAAAAAATTAAAGTTATAAATTGCCGTGCTGCTTCGATGGTCAGCTTTGAATGGTTGAGCTTTTGGAAATTGAACTGTGCAGATATACTCTCATGAAAAATTTTCTTCATGATAAAAATGAATAAAATAGACAGATAGAGAATGTAGGTTGTAGTAAAGCACATAAATCATCCAGGAAACGTCCAACAGCATCCATAACACGAGAACTGCATTTATATACTTATGCTTTATGCCACCCTTGCACCAAATTATAAACAGCCCTACTGTTCATAGACACCGACTTCATAAACATTTTGGTATCACACTTGCTTTGAGCCCCCCTCTGTAACGTAGGTGGTAGCGTGTCTGCGTCACATTCAATAAGTCCTGAGTTCAAATCTCCGTCAGGGTGAGTTATCTCGATGAGTTTTTCCAGGGCTTTCCGTTATTCTGAAAGATGAATTTGAGTAACTCTATGATCTTCGGTTCATTTGAACATCATTTTACCTATTTTATTTAAAGCCCGGTATGACTTACGTTGCAGGACGTTAATTAAGAAAAACACATGGTTCCAATGCCGATTGTAGAGATTAATTATACCAAATATATATATATATATAAATATATATATATATATATATATATATATATATATATATATATATATATATTATATTCTATAATACAAGAACGACCCAGTATTTGTGTGTTGCGTCTCTGATCCCGTGATCCAGGTTGCTCATTGTAGCTTTTATTTAAGAGTTTAACTCTTCATTTGAAATAAAGTATCTTTACAACTTTGTTCGATCTGAATAAATATGTTTGTTTTGTTTTTTGTTTGTTGAATGAGATATCTACATTAAAGTGTTTATCTACATTAAAATTTTTGTAGTGATGTGGTTTGCTTCGTGAGTCAGGCCTGCAGAAAGTGCATTTATCCCTTCTAAGGATGCTTAGTAGTAGTGTTCTACGCAAAGGAAGAAGTTGAGTACATGTGGAGGGATTTCCACACTGAGCCTATAGTCAGGCTATTATATTCTAGATCCCGGGAGGGAATGGGGACATGAGGTGCCCAGCGGACCTTCCGAAACATAGATCAAAGGGCGACAACTAAAGTGCGGTTCCAGATGTGTTGGAGATTCATCTCAAGCCAGGCTTTTTCGTGCAGCCGCCAACCTCACCAGTAGCGAGGCGGCCTCCTGCGGTGAGAGGGTACCAGAGCGCCCCCGCCCCCCCCCCGCCCCTTAGCAGCTAAGCAGTTATAGAGCGTCAATTCCACAGCGCAGCAGTGCCACACTTGACCTTTCACAGATACATCACACTTGGAAAGACTGGCTTTAATGATTATGAAATGAAATTGAGGGACAGGAAGGTAACCAACCCAGCATTCACCTAGTGATCAAGGAACTCCAAGAAAAGATATCTTGGTCAGATTGGTCGGTCTCTGGGAATCAAATCAAGGACACCATGAATCAGAATCCCAAGCGTTACCACTTGAGCAACCCCACTTGTCTAATCTTCTACTTAACTATGATTTAAAAATAGCAGAGCTATGTGCTATTTTCCCCCTATGTTTAGTACGTTCATGATTATTTTTCGAATAGGTCTCTGTCAAAGGAAACTATAAATTAAAATATGTGGTTAATTCCTGTAATCTGTTTACAAAATATTTTGTAGGTCAAAATTAAAAGCTGGTAAAAATGATCCCCTCAGTAATTTATCTGTAGTCCTACACTGTTAAACACATTTTCTACAATATAAATATTGCCGTTTCTCAATCCAAACGGGGTATAATGTTAATAAGATAGGAACTTACATGAACTTATAAATAATGCTTATTCACCCATGAACGAAATTATGAATGTAGAACTTCCGTTCCAGGAAATATTAAAATGGCCATTTTTAAATTAATTTTTTAATAAAAGTTGTAGGAGCAGGCACCAGTCTAGTAGATTTCAGCACCGCAATTAGACCATATCAGAAGGCGTATTAAGTTTAACGTGGCCCAAGGGTGAAGGGAGGAGCTGCTTCAGATTATTCTTTCCAGCAAAAGCAGGGTCCCCAACTATTCCAAAATGGGACCAGTGATGATGCCGGCCCGAACACGCAAGTGCCACCTACAAAACGAGTATTCCCGGAAACAAGCACCACCGGAAGGGGCACCTGCCAGTCATACAAAGGCGAACGAAAAATCCGTTATATCGGGCAAACTCCACCGTTCCGTCACCACTCACATCATAGTCGCCTGGTCCTGCAATCCAGAAATATATAAAGCTGGAAGAGAATGAAAGTTAATTATGGAGAAGATGAATTACCCCGGCGTTCGCTTACTGACATTGGTAACCACGAAGGTGACCAACCATTTTAATACATATGGTACAGGAATTATAGATCAGTAGGAAAAATTAATACTCAGAATAAAGTTAAATATGAATATTTTGTGCATTTGTGTTAAATGTTAAAGTTGTTTAATTTTGGCAGTTAATTGAATACATTTTGGCTCGGGGTAAGATGTCATTATGTAAGGTGATTAGGGAGTGCTTATTGTCAGGCTACTATTGGGGGAGCCATTAGCTAGGTTACATTAGAGAGGGCAAAGTTACCATGAAGATACTGTCAGAATCTTCACAGACGCCTAGAAACATGGTTCGGATCTATGTGTGTATTCTTTGAACAGTACAACTAAAGAGAAAAATGAGTAAATACCAAATTAAATATTTTCAGTGAGAAACTATCAAAACATGCCAGAAGAAGATTTTAATGAAGATTTCCTAATTCCTACTTCTGTTGGAACGCTTTACTTTCCAGTGTCTCAAAACTAGCATATAATAATTTTCATTAAAGCACCACAGGAATTTGCAAGGCTCATGATTTCATGAAGTTCTCTACATTCTGAAAAGATTTTATTTAATTTGTGTAACCATTAGATCACAACGTATAGTCCATGTTATAATTATACTGACAACACAACTAAAGCATCCAAAACTCCCAAGCAAAACTAACTGCTTTCACGGGATTTACTCCACATGGGGAAGTTATTTTGAGATCTGTGATTTGCAAAAGTTCGATATGAATCGATTCCTCCTTGTTGGAAACGACCATATCCTTTGCTGGCTGGAGTAGGTTCCGTTATTAACCCGCTTCCCTCCAGTAAGCACCAATTTATGTCTAAATTTAGCCAGTGAGACACACCAGAAAGTCTTCCTCGTGTGGAGTAAATCACCTGATAGGAGCTGGTTTTATTTTACTGCTGTGAACATCATAGCTACGATTTCAGTCTAATTATGAAATACACTGTACTACAGGAACAGCATAGAGGTAATTAAAATAGTCTAC
The DNA here is from genome assembly GCA_030765055.1 of Mantis religiosa. Taxonomy (NCBI): domain Eukaryota; kingdom Metazoa; phylum Arthropoda; class Insecta; order Mantodea; family Mantidae; genus Mantis; species Mantis religiosa. Next base: position 96,072,784 of record CM060948.1, on the reverse strand, counting down.
ACAATTAATCCCAAACAAAGTTTATATGGCATTGGCCGTTTTCGAACTATTGGCTGTTATGTCTTTAAATACATCTCTCATGAAGTAGCTATAAATCATTTATACAAAACCTCGTTTTCTGTGAGTGATTGACTTCCAGTATGCAAAATGCAGTGTTGTTTTCTGTACCTCATGGAATTAGGAACTAAATTTCTAGTCAAATACCATTACTTTTTCTACCTCATTAATAAGAATAAAATATTGTATTTTACCCCAAAATTCGATATTTCACTAGAAATACATGTGTTGAGGCCCACTGAATTTAAAAGAGCAATTTCAGAAAAAGCTGCTTGTTTGTCTATGAATGTGTATGTGTGTATGTGTGTGCAAACAATGTAACTTAAAAAGAGAATGTTGGATAAAAATTTCTTATTCAACGTCAGTATGTTTCATAGAGCATCATGAAGACCTACAGGAACATTTTCCAACCCCAGCCTTTACGTGAAGCTTTCTAGGAAAGCTTTATATTCTGAAAAGTTACTCAAATATTTCTTTATTAAACTATCACACACTTAACATAAATCACATGATAAATGAAGTGTACCTCTTAAATTATCTGAAAATGGCCTCCCAAAGTCCTCTTCATTCAGAGGGGAAGCTTTTTTTTAAATATATATATATATAGCTTCGTACAACCGAAAAACGTTAAACATTAGACGAAAATGCACTACACAACGGTGTAGATATGTTTATAACATAACATTTATTTGAAATTACCCTTTTGAGTTATTAGCCGTTTGCAAAGTATCCGATATTAACATTTCGATTTTTTTAATATTTTTGTCATTCTTTCAAAGTCTGTCGACATTCAGTAGTTTCGCGAGTTTGCACGGAATGAATTTGAAATTCTAAGGCAAATTCTAACAGTGTCAAAGTTATTAAACATTTGACTATCTAAATTAAAATGTGCAACGTAGCTATTTCTGCAATAAATAAAATTTATAAGATCAAACTGAGATTCTTAAAGTGATGTTAATCAGTGGTGATTAATGCATGGAAATGATGCTATGTGAAATGAAAATATAAATGGAAAATAAAATTGGGAAAGAAATGTTTATGGTAACACTCCGATATTTGCCAGTTACCTGAACTGAAAAATCTTAGAAAAAAGAAATGTAAAAGAAAAACCCTGTCAGGAGTGACAGCTATGGTAATATTTGAACCCCGGAGTCATTGACTGCTTGTGTGTGCATCAAATATTAACGGTGAGCAGCATGATGTAATTAAGTGAAGGTGTATTTGATGAAGAATGTCGCGTGAGTGTGATATGGAAGAGTTTTCTGTAATAATAATTCCTTTATTTCATATTTGTCATTTATATAGCATTGAAAATAAATCTTAATGTTTCCTTAAGTATATTAAAATATATTATTGATTAATTATTATTAGTGATTTTTAATTAAAGGCGTAATGTAGTCATTTAGAAAATAGAGGTGTTGTAAACATTTTTGGTGAGTATTGGGGTAATAATAACGTGTTAAAATCTTTACATTTATCTTTGAAACTTATGAACTGACTTTTCCATCTCTGTTGTTCAAAACACGCCGATATATATAAAAACCACAAATCATTCCTGTGGACTACTCCTAAAAAGTATTTTACTGCAGTCTCTCCTTTCCTTTTAACACAGGAAGTCACAATACGTGTAATTTTGTTGAACCCATAGTAAGTGCTGTGGGGGAAATGGCTAAACAACGGAGGAAATAAAATATCGCGATGGAACACTTTCGGTTGAAGAGAATGTTTTTTAGTTATTTGTAACTCTAACATCTCTGTTCGAAATCAGATATACTGGGGCGGGAACCCCGGCGGCAGGATGAAGCCAAAAAGGTTCTTTTGCACAAGAAACTTTGCCTTTAGTTTCATTACTACATCCCGTTGCTGTTTTTGCATTCAGTAATAGAGCTTCACTAACATCAAATATATCAGCAACTTTGTTTACTCGTATAACCACAGAATTTCGTAGCGGTAATTGCAGGAATGAATTGGCACGTTTGAGAGGAAGAACATTTCCAGGGCTTCTTGAACACAGTAAGTTGTCAAAATGTTCAATTCTCTAATTAATAGACAGAAATAGTTCTCCCTTGGCACATGGTGAGGGAAATGGATAGAGGTCACACACTATAAAACGGATCTTATTTGATTAACCACTGTAACAAATTGTCTAACATTTCCAAACAGTACCTAACCCCTAAATGACTGAAAAATTCAAACTAAAATATAAGCCACCGTGCTTACTATTGATTAAGTTCGGCCAAACAGAGATAGGAAAGCTAAAGCCCTTTTATATGTATTAACATAGACCTTGGGTTAATTCTTTTTTATGATTCTTTAGGTAGTTATAAGTTATACAAATGTCGCGCATCATAGATGTATTGCGGCTGTCACCTGCCAGAAGGAAGGAAGGAAGGAAGGAAGGAAGGAAGGAAGGAAGGAAGGAAGGAAGGAAGGAAGGAAGGAAGCAAGCAAGGAAATTCGGGAGGAAGAAAGTGAATGAACCACAGTAGGCTACAGGTTCCAAGCACAGTGTCACACAGAAGCCCCAAATATTTTCTGGCTCTAAAAGCCGGCCTACTACATGAGTTTCCCAGAGAGGGTAATGACGACCCTTGCAACCAGACATCCCTCTGTTGTCCACAGACTCTTTCTTTGTAGCCAGCAACCGCGCGATCTATCCGGCAATGCCTCACGACACGCAACCAAGAAGCCTAACTGAAACATGGGAAGAAAATGCAATAAAACACAGACGAGCAAAAGATAAATGTGATAGAAGAAAATACACCCTAGAATTGGCCTATTGACCAGGAAAATCCACGAAAAAACTAAAGTCAGAGTTTGCAGTTGGTGGTTGATTTGCTTGCCACCTCTTCTATGATAACAGATTTAATATCTTTGATTAGTGGACTAGGTAACGGAAGGGACACCTAGCACCCCAAACGGCAATTGGATATTTTGTCCCTACAGCCCCGGGAAAAATGGATGAGATGCAGGAATCACAGGAGGCGTATGAGCCTGTAGAAAAGGACGACGGATGCAGCACATACACGTCGTTTTACCACCGGACTGGTAGGCGTAGTGTGAAGACCCGTCCAAACCACCGTAGGGCTCAGATATCCCCCCTCCACCAGGAATCGCGGAAAGCTCTACACGGCAGTGGAGCCTCGAACGCCCACCTTTTGGTGGAGAAGAGAGGCTCCAGATTGCAGGCCTCAGTGCCATCTGTCTGCCGTCGACGTACTCTAGTCCCAGAGTCCTGTAACATGGAAAAGGGAGATGAAATGGGAGAGAGGAGAGTCATGATGAAAGACACCACTCCGACATTCGGCTAGCCAAATAGGGAAATACTATGGAACACTCCATGGTCAGAATGGACAACTATCTGGGATCAAATCAGGGACCTCCTGAATTTGACCCTCGCACGTTACAACGAAGCCATCTTGCTCCGTAATGACTGCAGTAACTGTGCTCCAAGTGACCAGTAGATCAAAATTCGTTGACATAAAGTGAAGTTTTTAGCTTATCTGTGTTGTCTGTTGATGGAGATTTTGAACATCTCTAATATTAGGGACCAGAGGCCGATCCCAGTACCGACAGGAGGATTTTTCATCTGATGTGATATCTGACACGGGGTACACTCAGCTATATGAAGTGTTTTTTATGACCAGTAAAGGAGCTATCTAATGGAAAAGTAGTGGCTTTGGTTCTGCAAACAGCATCTAAGTAATCATAAAAAACCTGAATCCACACCTGTAACTGAAATCTGCGCATAATATGTGTGAATAGAGACTTTTGTATTCTTTATGTTTATAATATTCTAATTGGGAAAATTATGTTGAAAACATTTTTGATCTTTACATACTTAAGCTCTCTTGCTGTCGCAACGTTTAAGAGAGTTTCTGTCCTAAAACGCCGATCGTCGAAATAGTTACCGATGGCAATATTGAGTTTGCCGCGACCATCGGGAGCCGGGCACGTGAGCACGAGGGCTGGACGCTTGCCAAGAGAAAGAGCGACAGAGAGAGGCTCGGGATTATCTGTCTTTCTCTTGCCGTCACGAATGTTCTCGGAAGGTTTACGGCATTCTAGAAATAATGACTGATGGTATAAATACGGGAAAGTGTTAGAGGCAGAGTTGTGTGATTATCGGAGTTGTGTTGTGTAGCTGTGTGATTGCTGTTGCGACAGTGGACGTTTGAATTGTACTGCAGTGAGTTCTTTCGTTTGTTTTCATGCGGCGGAGTGCCGAATGGACTGTGAAGACAGCTGACTGTCAATTTTAGGTTTTTTACTACAGTAAAAGGTGTCCTAAATTTCTACAAACCAGACTTTTCATTCTACGTAACCCTCGCAGCAACATTTGGTGTCAGGAGTGCGACCACGACGAGGATCTTAGAAAAGATGACAAAAATGAAGGCCAAATTAACCACGTAAGTAAAAGCTGCGAAAGATAGCCTGGCCACAGAAACGAAGGCCCAATTAATCACGGAAATAAAAGAGGCGAACGACAGCCTGGCCACAGAAATGAAGGCTGCTGACGAGGAAGGCCCTCGCATCCAAATTCGACGAGCAGTTGGTCGGCGTGAGGAATGACGTTACGGAGCTGGACAAGCGGATGGCTCAAGAGGATGAGCGTGCCGAAGACCTAGCGAACCACGTTAACAATTTAGAGGGAAAGGCCGACAGTAATACCAAGTCCCTGAACGCCATGGTGGAGGTCATCGCAGGCAGAAGACTGAAAGATCTGAGCGTGGACGGGCCGGGACGCGACACAACATTTGCGCACGTCAAACCGACATAGTACGACGGCACGTCAACTTTTGAAGTCTTGGTCTTTGGCCACGGAAAGCGGCATGGGTTCGATCCCACCCGTGTGGTGGGGATTTTAGGTCCCGGGTGTAGGACCGGTGTCCACTCAGCATCGTGAGGAAAGTGAGGAGCTTACGCTAGGTAAGCGGTCCTGGGCACGAAAACCAACATTCCGACTGGGGGATGACGAGATGCTGCCCACATCTCCTCCCCGTATCGTTTGGATGATCGTCCACCTCTACCATGCGTATGTGGGCGTGAGGCCGGCAGTCGGGTTGGTAGGCCTTGGCCCTCTAAGGGCTGTCGCGCCATGGGTTATTATTATTATTATTATTATTATTATTATTATTATTATTATTATTATTATTATTATTATTATTATTATTATTATTATTATTATTATTATTATTATTATTATTATTATTATTATTATTATTATTATTATTATTATTATTATTATTATTATTATTATTATTATTATTATTATTATTATTATTATTATTATTATTATTATTATTATTATTATTATTATTATTATTATTATTATTATTATTATTATTATTATTATTATTATTATTATTATTATTATTATTATTATTATTATTATTATTATTATTATTATTATTATTATTATTATTATTATTATTATTATTATTATTATTATTATTATTATTATTATTATTATTATTATTATTATTATTATTATTATTATTATTATTATTATTATTATTATTATTATTATTATTATTATTATTATTATTATTATTATTATTATTATTATTATTATTATTATTATTATTATTATTATTATTATTATTATTATTATTATTATTATTATTATTATTATTATTATTATTATTATTATTATTATTATTATTATTATTATTATTATTATTATTATTATTATTATTATTATTATTATTATTATTATTATTATTATTATTATTATTATTATTATTATTATTATTATTATTATTATTATTATTATTATTATTATTATTATTATTATTATTATTATTATTATTATTATTATTATTATTATTATTATTATTATTATTATTATTATTATTATTATTATTATTATTATTATTATTATTATTATTATTATTATTATTATTATTATTATTATTATTATTATTATTATTATTATTATTATTATTATTATTATTATTATTATTATTATTATTATTATTATTATTATTATTATTATTGTTGTTGTTGTTGTCATTTAAACACAGAGCGGGCACCATCGGTCTAATTGACGTTGGCCATAAAACTAGGGTCTGTTCATAAAAGCCTTACCGGTATATTTCCATCTTATAAGTGACATTTTTGTAAAATTAACCTAACATTCATTTACGTACTGGATTGTTTTAATAAGGGTATTTTGTGAACCCTTACAACTGAAAATTTGTCCTCTCTTCTTTATAAGTATCTAAATTATTATATACGATAATATTTAACTAAGTTTTTCCTTTCAGTTACGCCGTTTAAACAAAACTGTAAATAACTGTTTTCTAAAACTGCCTTTTGTGGATTCAAGAATCTCAAAATGTGTACTTCTGAACCAGTTTTAAATGCACTACAATACTTCGGGTGTTTTTGTATGCGGTAGAGAAAGTAATAAAAGAACTTAGAGACAATAAACGAAATTTTTTATCCATTAGAAGTCCACAGATATATTCAATTCATATCACCATTGCTATAAAAACCTGACTGTTTGATTTAATTTCGTAAATTCTGAAATTTTTTGCAGAGAAACAGTTACATATTCTACAATAGAGATTTACTTCATGCAGCATGCGAAAACAAAACCCAGTTTTTAGACTAGGTGCTAGGGGCTGTTCTTCCTTGATGCTTTTGAATCGCAGAGTCACCTACTTGTTTTTGAATGACTTACATGGTTATGTTTTATGTTCTGTCATTTAATTTTTATCTATAAAAGTTCTCCAAATTATATTTTGTAATAGAGCAGCTCTCTTGGCGCCCGCGCGTCGATAATGCAGCTAGCTTACTTTCCGACTAGTGGTTCGTCATTAAAAGGCCAAAGTGACCGTACAGATGCGGTGGGTGAGGAGCGGATGGTGGGGCAGAATGTATTGTTGGTTACCATGGCTACGGATTCGATTCATAGAAGCCGTATACTCCGCACCAACTCATGTTGCCAACACAGTACAGAACTTTCTTCCTACTTTTTCGTTTATTTGAAAAGAAATATGTTGTTAGAAGTGGTAACCCGCTTGAAGCGAGCCCCACGTGTCATGTGCTATCTTCAAAATACGCCAGGACATTTAAGCCTCATTGGTATGAGGAACATAATTGTGTCGGATTGAAGGAGCTGTGGAAGAACATCAACAAAGTTAAAGACGTTCTTTGGGAAAGCTCACGTCTATATATTATAAAATACAATGAGAACGTTAAGCTTAACAGGCTTTTCATGCAAAATCCCATTAGAGAAGTAGACAAGAAATAACATTTCGTGGACATAATGAAAGCGAGGACTCTTTAAATAAAGGTAATTTTATGGAATTTTCGGATTCATTTACAGAGAGAAGCCCCACCGAAATTCAAAATCACTATTCCAGTATAAAATCCGTTTTTGCGATGCGGATTTTGGGAATTTAGGTTGGCCAACTTTCCGAGTCACCTAATCAATTCGCCCAGAGCCGCGCCTACTAGGTGCCTCAATATAAATCGAATTAAGTACATTTTATTCTACGTAATGAATATTTCGAAAGTATCCAGTGTTCCTTAACGTATTATAGATGATCTGTATTTTAATTATCACTTCATTTTTCTGTAGTAAATTTGGTCTGTCACTTTTAGTTTAACAGATATGCATTATTTATTTGCATTATTTATTTGCATCATAAATAATAATGAATTCATGATTCTTAGGGCTGTATGTTAAACATATAATATTTAAATAAAAATTCTAGATTATTTAAAAAAAATAATGAAAATTTTTCATGTGAACAGTTGCATGAGGTAAAATAATATTTCTTCCATATTTCTTCAATTTCTCTTGCTTTGTTCGGGAGGTATGCTTTTTATATGAGACCCAAAAGATGCTCCTTCCATTTGACACCGAGTTCCCAAACGCAGGGTATAATGTTGCAAACGCTCCAGTAAGCGGCGACTTCCTCGTCCGTACCAGGAACCCACGCGACTACGCGCACCTGGTGCGGTACCTGGAGACCCACGAGGTTGCATTTAACATGACGGCCACTGGTACCAGCCACACCCACCGGCTAGTAATCAAACATATTATTATGAATGGGGCCCAGGATAGCATCCGGTCTGTGCTCCGGGACAAGGACATCCACGCTGAAGGTGTTCAGCAGTTGCGACGCTTCGACCGACAACAGTCACCACTACCCATGTACAAAGTGGAGGTCCGCTCCGATGAAGAACGCTCCCGGCTGCTGGCGCTGGACGAGTTGCTGCACTGCAGGGTCAAGGTGGAGGACTTTAGGCCCCCAACGTACCCTGTGCAGCGCAACCGGTGCCAGAGGCTGGGACACAAAGCTACTGAGTGCCGGGCACCCCATGAGGCCTGCCCCAAATGCGCGGGCCCGCACTCATCATCTACCTACCAGCTCCCACCGCCAGACCGCTATTGCCTACTCTGCAAGATGCGAGGACATGGCGCCCGCTGGAGAGCCTGCCCTGAGTACCGGCGACAGCTGGCTGCCCTTTGAGGTAATGCCGCAGCCCGGGCACCCCTCCGACCACACCCTCAGCAACTCCGCTACCCAGCTCCCAGCTCTATGGCTGCACACCAGCCTGAAGCGTTCCGCTTTGGGTCCTCAACGACCCCAGCGGCGCCCCCATCCTTCCCGGGCCCCTCCTCGGTACCCTTAAACCCCCCTGCCCCTGTGGCGGCTCCTTTCAGGATCCCCTCCAGCATACGTCCCAATAGAACCTTCCACCCTGTCCCACCTCATGCTGCTCTCCCGCACCAACCCCTTCTTAAGCCCTTACGTAAGGCTATCGCAGACAACACAGTGACATGGCACATGGTCCGGGAGCAGGCCCTCGCCTTTCTCCGTTCTCTTCTCGTACGGCCCCTTGACACCCCACAGATAATTGAGGAGCATGGGGACTTCCTGGTGCTATTCAGCGCCAGGATTCTCCCTCCTATCTGAAGAATCCTGGCGCCGTCGCTAAACCCTGCGATTACACCACCACTCGTCACATCTCAACCAAAATGGACAACGGCAAGATAAAGTTAATGACTTGGAATGCGAACGGGGTACGTCGACGAAAGTCCGAACTCACAGAATTCCTCTACTCACACAGCATTGACATAGCTCTCCTCAGCGAAACGCACCTACACCAATCTCACCGCTTTAAAATCTCAGGGTATGTTGTTTACCGCATCGATCGCATCGGCCGAGGCGGAGGCACCGCCATAGTCATCAGGTCCCAAATAGCCCATCACCAGGTACAGACACCCCCACTCACACGCATTGAAGCCACTGCCCTTCGCGTCAACTGAAACAACCTTAATGCAACGATCATAGCAGTATACAACCCTCCTGATGACTTAGAACCCTCAGACCTAGACTCTCTTCTCCAACTGGACCAACGGGTACTGATCGCTGGCGACTTTAATGCTAGGCACACCTTTTGGAACTGCGACACCAACAACACAGCAGGCACTAAGCTCCTGGCCCATGAAAACAACTCCGACTACATCATCTGCCCACCCGAAACCCCTACGTACATACCCCCCGACGTAACACTTCCCCCAGTATTCTTGACCTGGCCCTAATTCGCAACCTCATACTTCGCACCTCGCTAAAGGTCATCAACGAACTCAGCTAAGACCACCTTCCATTGCTAATCACCCTCCAAGGATCCCTTACTTCAACCCAACCACCACTACGCCATAATTATAACAAAGCAAACTGGGACCGATTCCAAGAAACAATCACTTCACATCTGGACAAACCTAACTTGGTTTCCCCTGCAGACTTAGAACGAGCGGTTAGCACCCTCGAGACCGCCATAAAACACGGCATAACTGAATCAGTCCCCTTGATACAGGCACGCCCTCACCACCAACCTTTACCAGCCGATATACAGCAACTAAGGCGCCTACGTAATCAGGCCCGCCGCAGGTGGCAAAGATCCCGCCATCCAGCCGACCTCGACCATTACCGCAGGCAAAACCACTTCCTCTAAACCGCCACCTCCGCAGCCCTAAACCAGCAATGGGAACAGACGCTGCAAGACATTAAACCCGAACACCAGTCCCTCTGGAGCATTGCCAAAAGCCTATCCCGCGAACCACAGACGTTCCCTCCTCTGAAACACAACCAGACTACCGCCTCAAGCGATATAGAAAAAGCCGAGGCCTTAGCCGATGCACTACAAGCCATCCTGCAACCCAACGAGTAACCCTCCTCCCCGGCCTTCACCGCCGAAACCGAACGACTGACCAGCCAGTTCTCAAATCGCAACCAAAGCGTTCAAATCCGCCGCACCAGCCCTCATGAAATTCAATGGCTCATTCGCCACATACCCAATCGCAAGGCCCCTGGACCGGACAGAATCCCGAATATTGCGCTAAAACACCCCCCACCCACAGCCATTCGGTACACCTCACGCATCTTTAACTACGTACTTCAACACTCTACCTTCCCCACCGCCTGGTAGGTGGCACTTGTCCGCCACTTTCCTAAACCACGCAAGGACAACACGAATCCCTATAACTATAGACCGATCAGCCTCTTGAACTCCATCAGTAAGCTATTAGAAAAGGTCATTCTTAAACGCATAAACAGACACATCACTCGCCATAACATTCTCATCAATGAACAGTTCGGGTTTAGACGCAACCACTCTACCACCCTCCAACTCCTCCGCGCCACCGAGTTCATCACACACGGCTTTAACATAAAGAGATCCACCGGGGCCGTCTTCCTTGATATTGAGCGAGCCTTCGACCGAGTCTGGCACCCAGGACTGTTACGCAAGCTAATCGAGCTACACTTCCCGGGAAAACTTATCAAAGTCATAGCTAACTACCTCTCGGACAGCACCTTCAGATCAGTAGTCAACTACAGCCACTCCACAACACGACCCATTCATGCTGGAGTCCCCCAAGGGAGCTTGATTGGGCCCGTACTCTTTAACCTATACATGAATGACCTCAGCTCCCCATACACCATCAAACTACTATACGCAGACGACACCGCCTACATGGCCCACTCGGCCAAGCCCCAATTGATCCACCGATACCTTCAGAGAACCTTGGACACCCTCACGCCCTGGCTTACTAACTGGCGCATCAAGGTCAACCCCGTCAAAACACAAGCCACCATCTTCACTCGTAGGAAATCCCACCGGCACCCCGCTCATCAGCTCCCACCACTAACCATGTTCGGTCAAAACATCCATTGGCAACCCACAATAGTATACCTAGGACTAACGCTCGACCAGGGACTTTACTGGCAACAACACATCCGCACAACACGAAACAAAGCAGCTGCACAGTTCCGTAAACTATACCCTCTACTAAACCACAACAACAGCCTACAATTACGTGCTGGACTTACCGTTTACAAAACACTTATACGACCCATACTCACGTATGCAGCCCCTGTCTTGGGCTACGCAGCCCCCACATATATCACCTGACTCCAACAACTGCAGAACAGAATTCTCCGCCACATTGCCAAAGTACCTCGTACAGCCCCTGAAACCAGACTACACTCTGAGCAAAAGATCATCACTGTAGAGCAGTTCATAAAGAAATTAGCCGCCGACATGTATGACAAACTACCCCCCAACTCGAACCCACTCATCAGCAGCCTCGGCTCTTACTCTGACATGCCCGGAAAGTACAAACGTCCCCTATACCTCTTCGAAAGAACACTCACAGAAAACACCAACGCCATTGACGCACGCGTACACCAGGGTAACCAAGCCAATCCTTAGTCCACAACCTCTGCAACTTCTGGTCTTTACAGGACCCGCCAGACACCAAGATGCCACCAGGACCAAAGAACGATAACTTCTGTCGACCTCTGCCCCCACCTTGTACATACGTTTAAGCTGTATAACAATACGCGGCATAGAACTCCCTAACCAACATTAACCTAACCCACCTCCACATATATCACTCTATTAGCATTTACACTAACACACACTGCATGCACTGACACCCAGCGATTCATGCAGTGCCTCGGCAATGCATGAACCCCTGGACATACCCTTGACGCGCTCGCATCCTTTGGGTGCCAGCAATCGTACAACCGTTACTAACCGGGGTGCTTCTGCGGAACCCGAACACACCTAGCATGAAACTAACAAAACTTATCCCCTGCATGCTGCACGTTTAGCTTCACTAACTGCATGTGCATTGGGAGGCGATGTAACCTCTTCAAGGCGGAGACGATCGTCACCGGGGGCGGCGGGTGTGGGGCCGCCGCTATAAAAAAAACTGTGTTTTTGTTTTGTTGCAAAATTTGTGCAAGACACAAATGTGCGATTCACTGTAGCTGCAATGGACTATTTCATGCCTCATAGACTACTTTGAAAAACTTAGGATAGTAGCATCATAGTACTTGTCCCCTTCGTTAGAGTATTTATAAATATTGGCAACGTCCTTATGTGTTTGCTAATGAGGCTTTATTAATATGCGTGCTTTCTGCTCACTGTGATATAAAGGAATATTTTAAGGCGGTATTTTAGCAAAAATGCACTCAGTTGAAGAGGAATGTTTATGTTATTTTGGCAATAATTCTTTCAAAGGTAAGAATGACAACATAGGTTGGAATATATTAATGCTTGATTAATTACATGATAGAAATCCAGTGATTTGAAATGCCCACCAATTTATACAAATATACAAACAATGCGATATGTTAATAACTCTCGTATTTAGACAAAAATTTTGAATGCAAATTGGGTTACTTCACCTATCCTTACATGTTAGGAATATGATAATGTAAATTGTCAAATAGATGACTTATATTTTTACCACAAACTTCCCATATTAAACATGTGCATCCGAGCCTGCTTTATATTAGTAAGCACAGCAGTTATGAAATTATTAATTAAACATGTAGCTTTTTTTCTTTCTTCCTTTACTCGTTACGTCCGTAGCACGTCCGAAAAGCAAATTGCAATTTAATTACTTACCTTCATGTTAAATAACACACTGGGGGTACATCTTGTCGCCAGAAGGCCAAAGTATAATTACCTTCTGCTCCATATACTGTCACCCATGTTTTACATTAATCACCTCTGTTGCTAGGGCATACGATAGCATACCACCTGGGTGTTTCAATCACTAGCATCGGTGTGGATCATCTGGCCCCGCACTGCGTATTTTAATTATCAACAGCGGCGAGATATAAGTAATCCATAAACAAGCACTCCAAATGATATTGTTATCATTCAGAAGGTAGGGGCATCCTAATATAAAATGTATTAACTCACGTTAACTCATGGGCGAGCATGACCCCAGCTTCGGGGTTGAAGAACCAACTGAATGATACTCACACAGTGAAACCCAGTATAAAACATCTTTAATACTAACTTTCAATAATTTTTCAAGGAAAAAATCATTAGGTGTATTAAATATACTACTGCTGCTGTTAATAATAATAATAATAATAATAATAATAATAATAATAATAATAATAATAATAATAATAATAATAATAATAATAATAATAATAATAATAATAATAATAATAATAATAATAATAATAATAATAATAATAATAATAATAATAATAATAATAATAATAATAATAATAATAATAATAATAATAATAATAATAATAATAATAATAATAATAATAATAATAATAATAATAATAATAATAATAATAATAATAATAATAATAATAATAATAATAATAATAATAATAATAATAATAATAATAATAATAATAATAATAATAATAATAATAATAATAATAATAATAATAATAATAATAATAATAATAATAATAATAATAATAATAATAATAATAATAATAATAATAATAATAATAATAATAATAATAATAATAATAATAATAATAATAATAATAATAATAATAATAATAATAATAATAATAATAATAATAATAATAATAATAATAATAATAATAATAATAATAATAATAATAATAATAATAATAATAATAATAATAATAATAATAATAATAATAATAATAATAATAATAATAATAATAATAATAATAATAATAATAATAATAATAATAATAATAATAATAATAATAATAATAATAATAATAATAATAATAATAATAATAATAATAATAATAATAATAATAATAATAATAATAATAATAGTAGTAATAATAATAATAATAACAACAACAACAAAGTCGTTAAAATGTCTGGGATTCATTATTCGAGATATTTATTCATTTAAAGAAATAACTTTAATTCGACTTTATGGTTCATTTGTTAGGCAAAATCTGGAATATGCATCTATCATTTAGAATGCTAAGACAGTAAAGCATGCCAGTATAATAGAAAAAGCACAGTCAAATTTTAAAAATACATTTTGTTTAAAATAACTGGACACAATCCAAGACACACAAATTATTAAGTACTCAGAGCGATATTTGAATTTAAAGCTCTTAATTTCAGAAAAGACATTGTGGGATTAATATTTCTGTATAAACTATTAAATTCGAATATTGACGATACTAATATTGGAGTAAATATTTTACTTTATATACATAGTAAAATAAGTAGATTCAAGAGGCCTTTATTCATCTCTAGACCAAATATAGAAATACATAAAAATTCATCATTGCACAGAATTATGTACATATTTATATAATAAACTTCATTATTTCGATGTAGATATTTTCAACATGTCTCAAACTGAATTCAACAGTGCGATAATTGTTAACTACTTTTTTCGTAGAAAGTTGCAATTACTAAGTTAGTAGTAATAGCATTGTCATTTGAAACTGCAGTACAATTACCTACTTACTGTCTGCCCACCATAAGAAGGCAAGGCAGAGAAATGTCGAACGTCGTCACTTTTGGTGTATTTATGGTCGCCTTCCGGATATGATAAGGGTGCTCGGTTTATGCAAAGTACACAGTATTTTCTTTTTTATAATTTTACGTCCTACAACGTTAAGTCATATCGGACGATGAATGAAATGGGTGAAATGATGCTCAAATGTGTCAAGGGCCCATGGAGCTTAGAGCTACCTGATATTCGTCTTTCAGGATAAGGGAAAACCCTGGAAGAATAATTATCCACGTAACTCACCCTGGCCGAGATTCAAACTCCGGACCTCTTGAACTACCATCCACACTACCGAGGCGGGCGTACCAGTGCTTTCACATAACTCACCCAAGCAAAATACCTATCACTGCAGTTGCTGAAACGAGCATTAGATCTGGCCGTATGAGTGACTATTGGGCATTCTAACTCACTCATTTCCTAGTAAACATATCCACTAATAGAGCAGATAAACGGTACAAGCCCTTCTCCCCTTCATTCCCCACTTGCCTTGTGGTGGGCAGACCACACATTCGTTTTCAGTGTAAGGTCAGGCGATAAAAGAGTTGAACTTCTTGGTCATGAGTCATGACAGATACACGTGCTGTCGTCATTCTGAGACGCTAGTTTAAGCCAAACCTTTTATTTGTTGATAAGAATTGACTTGTATTCCAGGCACATTACTCTGTTATGTAATGTATTTCATTCATACAATTATGAAAATGTAAATAGATATGATAATTCTCGTCGAATATATTAATATAAATGATGGTGCTAAATAAGGAACTATTTTGAATTGCAGAGTAACCGATTCCACCAAAGCAAATGACGGGTGACGAGTGCAGTTGATAGTTAAGAGGTGCAGGGCAGTCTTATATGGAACAGGACTTATTATATTTCATTTAGCAAGCTAATTTATTTCCTCATTCAACTCAATTAGCAGCCATGAGAGTGAGGCAGTGAAACAGCCGGTTTTCAATCTTAATTAAATATTTCGCTGATTATTATGAAACAAATATTTTAGGTTACACTTAAAATATGTACCTTACCAATAAATACGCAAAATATGAAGCGATTAACAGTGAAGCAAACAAATATATACAAATATAATAATTTGTAACTTAGAACTTCACTTATCTTATAGGAAATGACGAAACTTTTCTTATAAATGAACAGGATCGCGATTTCGTGAAAATTTTTCCACATCGTCAGCCAGAATCACAAACAAACTCGTCGTCAACGCTACAATCGCTAGATGTTACTATGTTTTTGTTAGTACTACTAAAATCCGAAAATAAAACAAATTTAAAAACAAAATCGACTGCCGGTATTTCAAAATTCATTACGCGAATTTATTTTTTATCATAAACATCGTTTCCCAAACCATCAAATCTATCGGACAATTTAAATTTTCTAATAATTTAACTTCTGGATTTATTTCATAGTTAAATGACCAAAACTGATCTACTACGGCCGATTTATCGGTCTGTTTGTACTTAATGTTAGAAAAATGTTCTTTCGTTCCGGTTTCCAAAGTACGTTTTGCTTTTCCAATATAAACTTTATCATAATCAACACAATTAAATTGACAAATATAAGATTTTTTGTTATTAGGATTTTATCCTTTTTAGGAATTAAAGTTATACAAAACTCTTTAAATTTTTTAGAAAATGTTTATTAACCCAACTATGGTAAGTAAATTTTTTAAAAATTTTAATTGTATTTTATTTTTAAGGGTAAAATATCATTAACTGTTTTTTGATATTTAAAATTTTCATTTTTTATGTATAACGTCTTTATTAAAACCATTAATAAAAATAAAACACAAAAATTATTCGTAAAAATTGAAAAATTTTAATAGAAAAAAAAACTGTTAATGATAGTTCTACCCTTAAAAATAAAAGACGATTATAATTTAATAAAGTAATAAACATTTAATAATGAACATTGGGTTAATATACATTTTCAAAAAAAATTCGAGTTTGGTATAACTTTAGTTCCTCAAAATAAGTATAGTATTAAATATGTATTGCATTCCTCTAAAAAAGATAAAATTCCTAATAATAAAATATCTGGTATTTATCAATTTAATTGTTTCTATTGTGATAAGGTTTGTATGGAAAGACAAAATATAGTTTGGAAACCAGAATGAAAGAACAGTTTCGTAACATTAAGTACAAACAGATTGATAAATCGGCCGTAGCAAATCATTTTTGGTCATTTAACCATGAAATAAATCCTGAAGTTAAATTATAAAAACAATTTAATGGTCCGATAGATTTAATGGTTTGGGAAAATATATTTATTTTAAAAAATAAATAAATATTATTTAAAAAATAAATATCGCGTAATGAGATTTGAAATACCGGTAGTCGATTCTGTTTTTAAATTTATTTCATTCTCAGATTTTGGTAGTACTAACAAAAACATAGTGACATCTAGCGATTGCAGCGTTGACGACGAGTTTGTTTGTGATTCTGGCTGACATGTGGAAGAATGTTCACGAAATCGCCATCCTGTTCAATTTATAAGAAAAGTTTCATAATTTCTTATAAGATAAGTGAAGTTTTATGTTAAAAATTATTATATTTGTATATATGTACCTTACAATTTGCCTTTACCATAATGAATTCTATTTCCCGAACGCTATATTCCGAAGGTGGGTTTCGTTTCATTTCTCATATTCCTCCTGTATGAGCTTTTTCCTATTATAAGACATAAGTGTACAGAGGGATTTTAACAACTTCATGGTGATTTCCCTGTTTTGAATTCCTTAAAAAAATAACACATTGAAAAATATAAAGATATTGCAGGCAATGAGATATCTCCATAGTGTGGTTTGGAAGTAAACATCTGACTGGAGTGTCTACCCGTGTGGTTGGTCGCACCTTCTGTTGAAATCAGATGTCATGATTGATAAAATGATTATTGGTAATTTGTGAATACAACACTTCTTCAATCGTTTGGATATACCATTCTGATATCGTGCTTAAAATAATCAGGACCGATGGTTCCAAATGGTGATTCCGCTGTTTATCGCTCAAACGATCCATTATAAACAGAGGTATGAAATTGTGATTAGATTAGATGTGTATATGTAACGATTAAAACATCTGACAGTATATGAAAAGAAATGAATTTGAAAATCGCCGTTTTATTAACTCTAATTCCTCGGCGCAACACCCCTTTCCGGGCCAAAGCCTACTTCCCGATCGCTGCATCACCCACCTCTACACACCATAGGCTTCATGAATGCGGGCGGTATTGAATTGAGAACGTGATTAGCTCACCCTGGACAAAACAATTTCTGTAACAGTTCGTAACGTTTTATTTACATTAATTTAAATGTTTCATATCAATCAACTTTCGACCTACTTCTTATTACCAGTTATAAAAATTGTAAGAAATGTTTTCAAACATCACCCACGTTTTGTGGGAAGACAACACAGATACCGGACATTAATAGGATTGGGATTGGGATTTCATTACGGAGGGGATTCCGTACGTACGCCACCATACTGTGTCCACTGTTTCTATGCCCCCAAGTGGGGCACCCCGGGAGGAAAGATGAGGCGAAGGAGGCAGAGGGCGGTCGACCTAAGAAGCCACGACAGTACAGAGGGCAGGGTCCCTACAGTTTTCTTGGATAGAGACTTCCCTCGACAGGCCCGGACAACGAACTCACTCCACTACAGCAGGAGGGCAACGAGCCTAGCAGCCGAGCCCTAATGGTCCCAAGGCAGGTGATTCGAGACCCAAAGGTCCCTGGCTGTCCCAGCAGAGGAGCGGAGACCGGCAACCGACCTACCGGAGGAGGAAGTAGTTTTCCTCAGAGCATATCATCCCGCCATTACCGCCGAGACACCCATCGACACTTCGACCCTGAAAGAGACCACCAGATCAGAGATAATATGAAATGATAATGGAGATGAAATGAAGGGACAGGAAATTTGGGGGATGTAATTAACCTACTTAGCATTCGCCTAGCGACCCGAGAAAACCCTCGATAAAACACGTGGGTCAGGCAGGTGGGCCATGGGATTCGAACCCGGGCCTCCCGAATACGGGCCACAGACGAAACCGCCTGGGCCATCCTGCTCGGTGGACATTAATGACGCATGAAATGAAAATTGAGAAAAGAAATGTTCCAAGTCTAAGCTTAGAATGCCCTCCCAAAATTTGCAGTTTTGAGAACTAAACAAAACCTGGAAGGAGAAGGAAAAGAGAACCTAGTCAGAGAGGACGGTCCTTGCGGGATTTGAACAACATACCTCCTGCGTAAGAGCCGTGACACAAGACCTCGTTTTCATGGTGTTAAAAGCCCTTTCTGGGACCTAAAGAAAACAAAGGAAGTAAAATCTAACAGTTGGTCTGCAACTCTGGTTACCTCCATTACGACATTGACGCTCCAGAACATTTGAATACAGTGCGATGATCTATATGTTACTCTCAGTTTATTGATAAGGAAATACAAACACCATTAGGACGACAAACCTGTAGATTTATTGTTTAAGGTAATTATGATTCAAATGTCCGTAATCTAGAGTTATTATACCTAAAAGCTTGGTACCTTTAAATATAATACTGTGCCTTCCTTATACTGCCGGGGCGTGTAACACAAGACTGCATATTTGGGGCACTGCCTATACACTGATGATTTTTCACCCTTCCCCTTCTAAACCCCTGCATTATTTTACTCATGAGTAGGCTTCGGACATATTTGTTGATTCGTTGGACATTGACTGGAAAATTGTGCTCACAAGTTTCACTGCAACCCCTCCCTTGGCAAGCACTGTCAGCCTTTCAAACATTCATAACGTACGAGATAAGTGCTTCTCTGCTCTCCGCTTGAATATAAACAACTTACCAAATTTAATATGGCCGCGCCATGGCTGAGTGGTTAGACCGCTTGACTCTCACCTAGGCGGCCCAGGTTCGATCCCAGGTGACCGCAATTTGGGATTTGTAGTGGACAACATGGCGCTCGGTTGGGTTTCCTTTGGGTCCTCCGGTTTCCCCAACCATCATTCCACCACTTGCTCTATCAATCATTCACCTCAAGCTTTGGGCCAATCCCTCAACCCTGATTTCATCTCAGGTCAGATGCTTCTGCTCCCGCACTCTGAGGGAACCCAATCGCCTCCTAACGTGAGCATTGACGAGAAAGGGAGAAAGAAAAAACAAATTTAATAAGAGTTAACTTAAAGTCATGTCCAAGGCCTACTCATAAGTGATACGCACTATACTGACTACTAACTTTGTAATGACGTATGTTAACTGCATCAGGAATCAACGCGTGTCACTGAACTATAAACATAGCTACTTCAAAAACATGTTATATAAAACCTATTGAGCCATATGCCGAATTGGGATTTCCATCAAAATTACATCTCCACTACATTAACAAGAGTGAACATTTTGCGTTATATCAATAATCATATGGATCTCAATTATAAAGATTTAGCCGTTCTGGTCACAAAGTATGATTGGTGGAAAAAATACAAGAATAAAATAAATGAGTGCCTCCTTTTCAACTAAAACAATGTAAATAGCATCTCCTTGAATTTAAAGTTCAGAAAAGATTCAGGTTCAAGAATTTTCCATGGCTCATAAATATCATAGCCCCTCTTCCAGTCTTCCGACATCTTTTTTTTTTTTTTGCACATTTTGCAATTCCCTTCTATACTGAGATCACGATGATATAGTCTTTTTCTATGTCTTCATTTGTACATTCCAAAAATACGTGTAAGCTCACTTAAACCCTCGGTTTTCTTGATGCTGTTCATGGGCTGAGTACATAAGACCGAAGATACCGAAATTAAAGGATTGCAATAAGTAAAGAATCATGATGGATTTCAAAGGAATGTTGGTTCTTTGTAAAAACGCGTGCAGGTGCAGTGGAGTCAAATAGTAGTTGAGGAGAATAGTTGTTTTAACAAAAGAAACGTAAGAAACATTGTCCTTAGCAGATTTCTAAAGGGTGCTACTTGACTTTGTTGAATGGGTTATTCTTCGGACCCTTCATAATGGCATGACAAAATAGTCACAAAGGGAATCTTCGGTTGAATGAAGAGGGCTTCGAGAAAGTAAAAGTCACGCATACACCCACGCGCAGCTGTGGTCGTTCAGTCCGAGGCGTGAAGCCGATCAAGGCAGTCAACTTCTTCTGTCCTGGTCGAGGGCAGACCAGAAGTGATGAGAGAAGATATTTGTCTGTTTATAAGTAACTAATTAAGTATTATCGAGTAATAAGCATTCCGCCTTCAGTAACTCTAAACAGTAATATATTGGTAATCCTTGGCCGGCAACTTCAAGTTCGATATCCTTATAAAAAGAACCAGTCAATAAACTAGTTTGAAACGGGCATTCCAGTGTCATTAAAGCTATCCTTCTCATACACATCCACGCATACCCTGTGAGAAACCTCGTTGCTTTACCCTGAGCTAAACTGGCGCCCCCAACGTAGAACCCTTTGCTCCCCAATATTTTCTTCACCGACTTTGCCGGTTGTACAGGTAATCAGACAAATACATATTGTCCGTGGAAAACAATTTTGTGGAAAACAAGGAACACTTTTTGACCTCCCGCCCCCCTTCCCCCCGAAAAAAGAAAGAAAATGAGCAGCTACCAGAAACAAAGTTCGATTCGGGACACATCGGAAGCATTCGCTGACTCGAGTTCACAGTATACGTTTTGGAAAGGTAGAGTCAGAGTTCCACCTTACCATACTTTGACCTACATACAGTTAGTGTAAAAGAACAATTCATTTTTACAGTATAAGCTTTGGTACCCCTCTGGGTTCATTTCAAACTATGCGATAGATAGGGAGATGCTTTGGGGCTTGGCCGTATGCATGGTAGCTGGGCATTAAAACGCATGTCTCGTAAGTACACCAACATGAGTTCGAATCCTTTATCTGTATGTTTCGTTTTTTATTGTCACTTTAATAGCAATGCCTGGTGTTTTTCTTGCAGCAGATAAATAATAATATTTTAAACCATTCATTTATATAAACGGAAGTAACATTCTTATCGTTTTCAAAATAAATGCAATGTTAGGCACTCCTTTGAAGAGGGTCCGAATGGTGCAACAATGTCATCAATCTCTTCCACTGTTAACTGGTTTCTTAGGTTTAGGGGTTAGTGACTTCATTGTCCTGAACTTATTAACAGACTGACATCTAATAGGCTGTTTAACTGCAACTGATATATCAGTGAATTTATCCTGAAATTATTTATTAATCTATTTAAGTGACTGGGTTTCTGTGTATATTTTGAACATAAAACTCTTTGTTCAAGTAAGGATTTTTTGGCAGCAATTTCATTCATCTATTAAATATAATGTTTCATCTCGGACTGAAACCTTAGCCCTTCGTCCGTGGTGCTGACAAACTGTACTTAGCCCGAATGGTTTTGCTATGTGCCCATCCAGTTAATGGGTTTCACCACAAACATTTTTTCTTTTGAGATTTTTCAGATTCGTTTTGGGAATATTTTTGGTCGTGGTTTATGAGATAGCTAGCTCTCTTGCAGTTATCTTCTCTTTCAAGTGATACCAGAACGGGATATGCGACTAACTTCAATTTTTATACGGAGTTCTAATAACACACATCTTTGAATTTTCGTCTTCACTCTTATTTTCTCATTCCTAATTTTATTTTTCTAGAATACTAAAGCTGAGAGGCGGAAATAATCCATTTATAAGAACAAATATTTTCTCTGTAAATATTTTTGAATTTCCATACATATGTATGTACCATATGAAGCTATATTTTTAGCAATAGGAGATGAAATTTTCTTTTTGTTTCTTTTGTTATCTATTTGTCCATGCAGCTTTGAGATGAACGCTTTTTCTTTCCTTATTCGCTGATTAGGTTCAGTAATCTTTGTTGCATAATTTTTAACTATAACTTAAAAAGAATTACATTTGTCTCCTGTTTAACAACTTCGTTGTCTTCCGCCCGCCTCGGTAGCGTAGATGGTAGCATGTCTGCCTCACGTCCAAGAGGTACCGAGTTCGAATCTCGGTCAGGGTGAGTTACCTGGATAAGGTTTTTACCGGGGGTTTCGCTTATCCTCAAAGACGAATGTCGGGTAACTCGGACCTCGGGCTCATTTGAGCAACATTTCGCTCAATTAATTCACCGTCCGATATGACTTAACGTTGGAGGACGTAAATTACAAAAAAAGAAAACAAATCGTTGTCTTCCAGTTTCAAATCTTAATTCTCTCATATTACGCTATACATTGATACGAATAATGTATGCAGTGGTTATAGAAATATAAATATATGTATGGTTATGTGTGAGATACGTTGAAAACTTAGTTTTCTGTATGTGGCGGACTTCCGTAAATTTGTAATATGCTCTCTGTATAAACTACCCTTAATTTTGTGTCGGCCTCACGCCCACTTACGCAAGCTATAGGTGGGCGATTAGCCAACCGAAACTCGGAG
Source organism: Mantis religiosa (assembly GCA_030765055.1). NCBI lineage: Eukaryota > Metazoa > Arthropoda > Insecta > Mantodea > Mantidae > Mantis > Mantis religiosa. Next base: position 96,049,488 of record CM060948.1, on the reverse strand, counting down.
GATATGTGGTCAGTATCTCGTCATCCCCCAGCCGGAACGTTGGTTTTCGTAGCCAGGGCCACTTAAGCTCCTCACTTCCCTCCGGATGCTGAGTGGGCACTGGTCCTAAATCCGTACCCCATGGGTGGGATCGAACCCGGGCCGCTTTCCGTGGCCATTGACCAAGGCACGCTGCCTTAGCTCGCTACGCCACCCTGCAGGACTAATTTTGTGTTTATGACAAAAAAATTAAAGTGTTACCTTATTGTTTTCAAACTCGAAGGCATAACATTTAAATTCAATAAATGCAATTAAAAATATTTTTGATGGCCTCCATATAATCTGCGCTTTATTTCGTGCCTGTAACATAACATTTTAAATGTTGATCAATTTGTTAAAACAAAAATTTGAGTTGCGTATGACTGCACTTAAACTACACTGACTTCTTTACCAACGTTAATCAAAGTCGAAATACATTGGTCATACTTTCAGTATTTTTTTTTATGGAACTCCAACTTCTTACGTACAATTCTTTAAAAATTGACTGCAAATTTTAGAACCATATCTATGAAAATACTCTTAATTTTGTACCGATTTGAATCAAATTTAGAAGTTTCGACAAATTTTCTTAAACCTATTTTTTATACCCCGCCTTTAACTGCAAAGGTCATATCGGCGGCAGTTCTTCTTTGAAACATATCGAAGATGTTAACTCGTATTCGTTAGGTTTTAATCATTAGATCTCGCACACATTCACACTCTCATTCATACTTCCAGACTCTGGGGAAGATGGAGAACTATTTTGGACGGAGAAAAATCCCCATCACCACCGCCGGGAATCGACCCCGGGACCTAGCACGGCAGGCAGGTGCTCCACCGACTGGGCTACGGGGCCAGCGTCTTGAAACTTCTGTATAGAGAATATCAGCTTATTTGTTGCGGTTGCCAATATTTTTCATGGCTACGGACATACAGAAGGAAATATCAATGCTAATAGGTGTTCCGTATTGTGAATTATGTATTTTACAGCATGAACGACTAGTACTTCGACAATTACTAGTGACGTCACTACTAAGCCGAATGGCTTTGATTCTTGATGATATTGGCAAATAACATTACAAAGGTGCTACTTCCATGAGAAAAAGGAATTACTTCCGTGGAGCGAATTGGAACTTTAAATGACTGCGACTCCGGGAGTGGGTGTGGTAAGTAGTTCCAATAAATGAATTTACCAGCGACCTCAGTAATTCATGCATTACTATTGAACAATGTTTACGAAGACTGATTCAGATAAATATATTAATGCGCAATGGATTGGGAAATGAAATATTTGACTCGAAATGTTATAGGTTTAAAGCCATTTAAAAGCATTATCAAACAATACATTTAACAAGAATTACAAGCGGTTTTAAAAGTTACCATTCAGTAGTTTGACAATATTTCTACATTCTTCAACACTTTTACACATATTACATTAGTTACCCTTACAGGTCTTTGATTTAATGAATCATAGCACTCAAGAATAGGGTGAGGAGTTTTTACGTGCCCACTACACTTTGAACATGCTTTCTGCATAAAATAGCCACAACAAAGATTGAAGTGACTAATTCACATCCTGGTGACCAAGATCGTTGCCTCCTTCGGAAAGGAGTAGTGGATCCTATAGCTGATTTCTTAATTGTGTTACCGAGAGAGATGGGTCCACTCTAACGTGTGAGGCTCGCAATAAGGTGGTTCCTGTTTCGATCCTTGGCGGCAGTCTAATCTGACCGAAGATTTTTCTGTGCTTCTTCTCTGGACTGCAAAACGATTGCTGGAGTGGTGTTCTACCATGGCTCTCCTCCCCAATGTCTTCTCATTTCGCCACCTTCTTTCATGCTGGTGTCGATTGACCACGGACAGATGGCGCTGAGACTTGCGATTTGGAACTTCTCGGCTTAGTCAGAGGGTAGCTATTGAAGTCTCCACTACTGGGTTAAGCTTTCTCCAGTTTCTGCTGGAGGAAACCACCTTCCGACGTTTTAAGCAGTTCGCTACCGAGTGCCTTCTAGTTATACACGTGTGAAAATTATAGCAATTTTCAATTTTAAGCGGATATTTTTTATTTAATTTCCATTTTATACAGTTATAAACAACATTTTATTCACTTTCATAATACTGTCACCCGAACGTCGGAACTCCCGATAGAACCGGCTGGCAGTAGGGCCAGACGGGAAGCATTCAGACCACGCCTAACCATTTGTCTCGTGTCACTAACTGAAGGGATGATTAGGAGAGCGGCGCGAGCCCTGTACCGTCTCTTTCCGCTCTCACCAGACGTCTCGAAACCTCGGGATAATTGTGCGCGCCGCGAACCTTCCAGAAACGGTGATCTTCCCTCTATAAGGCCTGTAGTTGGCGAGTCAGTTCAGTTCTTGTCGAGCAGCCGTGAGGAGCGCCGAGTGAGTGAACGGACCGGAAGACTGGGTACGTGCATCAGAGGAGTTGTACGTAATTAGAGTGTAGAGTGGACCTGTGACAGACGAACGGACGAATTGTAATTGTGTGCATTACTTAATTCTGTGTAATCGGCAAGTGTTCCAACTGTAATTCGGTGGAAATAAAGAACATTTTGAGTTTGTGCAATTGGATTTTTAATTTCCCGAACGCACAAAGTCACAATACTTACAAATTATTTTATCATTGCAGTATTTAGTATGACCACCGTTAGCTCTTATGAGGGCAGAACTTCTTTTAGGCATGCCCTGAATTACATCTTTACACTTCTGGTGAATTTTTCCATCATTTTACCACAGTGACAAAATTGTATTCACCACAGTGTCTTTTGTTGTTGGGTGAAAACGTTTAACTTTTTTCTTCAGTACGCTCCACACCAACTCAAAAGGGTTCATGTCTGGGCTGTTACCATATTCATTACAAATGTACATAACATATTTCGCTTTGTGGCTATGAGCACTATTTTGCATGATCACTGCATTTCTTGATGGATACCACTTGTTAATCACGGGTTTAGTGCACTCCCTTACCACTCCTGAATACTGCTTAGTATTCATAATTAGCTCTACAGTGTGAATTTTCCCTACTACATAAACAGAAATTCCACTCCAAATCGTCAACTTATTTGGATGCTTCACACTCAGCACCACACATTCCTCGTTAAATGCTTCTCCTGGCTGCCTTCTCACTTTCTGGGGACCTTCTTCAACTACTGAAACCATTGTTTCATCTCTAGACTACCTGGAAACAAAAAAGCTTTGATATATACCTTGCAATAAATGGAAAAAATACTTTTGAAATCAAGGTAGCAAAAACATGTTGAGATTCCAAAGAACAGTTTCTGAACAAACATAATTTATAAGCTATGGATAGAGTCAACATGAAAAATTCAATGCCATGGCCGGGATTTGAACCACGGATCTTCTGGTTTCCGTCCAGTTGCTCTAACCCGTTGAGCTACAATGGCCAACGTGCCTTACTGACACTAGATTCTCCATTTGACTCATATATTTCCCCGGTAGACCACTAGGGGCTCTCTCATCCGAGATACACCGTTTGTGGCGACTTAAGTGTTAGGATGATCATGTTGACCATGGTAGCTCAGTGGGTTAGAGTGACTGGACGGAAACCGTGGTTCAAATCCCGGCCATGGTATTGAATTTTTCATGTTGACCCTATCCATCAAAAACCTTAGCCTATAAACGGCTAGTGTGGAGAAATGATTAATTTCCATCAATTAACTAAAATAATAAAGTTAAATGATGAAGCCTGGGACACAATTACTTACGATAGTAAGTCGCCACAAACGGCGTATCTCGGATGCGAGAGCCCCTAGTGGTCTACCGGGGAAATATATGAGTCAAATGGAGAAATTAGTGTCCGGACCGCACGTTGACCATGGTAGCTGAATGGGTTAGAGCGACTGGACTGGAAGCCAGGAGATCCGTGGTTCAAATCCCGGCCATGGCATTGAATTTTTCATGTTGACTCTATCCATCAAAAATCTTAGCCTATAAAGGGCTAGTGTGGAAGAAGGATTAATTTCCATCAATTAACTAAAATAATTTATAAGCTATTTTATGTATTTAAATACGTTGCGCACTTTAACCCAGTCTTCAGATGTTCAGTACTTGAATGCTTTTGCCCATTTAGATGTTTTAGGGTGGGTGTTAGTTTCTGTTTTCGGTGAGGTCTTCTTGCTTTTAAACCAGCTTCAGTAGGTCTTCATCATTATCGCACCATACTTGCTGAAACCGGAATCACATGTTCTAGCGCAACAGCCTGAATTTGTAAAGAAGTCATACTTAGAGTTTTTAGTTGTTCCCTGATCAATATTCTTTTCAAGCTCGAAGTTATCACATGTTTTCTGCCACATTTGCCCACTCTTTTTGGCGAAGTTGCTGTATTTCCACTGAACTTTTGTGCAAACCTCTTCATATAACTTTTGCTTACGCGAAATACTCTACTTATTTCCTTATTGGTTTTGTCTCCAGTACGTAAGAAAATCTGAATTTCAGCTCTTTTGCACAGTAGTATGTCTTGAATCATATCCATCTTCCTAGCACCAAGGCTTCAACACAAATGTGAGAGCAAGTTTCCTGTTCTCACTCCCAACCCTACCCCACCTACTGGATACCCAAGTAAGGATCTGCCCGTCAAAGGATGATCTACCTGGAATGCCACCAGGCACCACATAGCAATGTAGGAGCAGTGGTAGTCAATTTATGAACACAAGAATGGAATTTACCTATGGCTGTCCAATGAACAAACGGGTGCTCTCAATGTAACAACTCCAGAAAGAAAACCTTTGTAAGTCAAAGCAGAAATATCTGTGAAGTAACATGTCAAATTATAAAAAAATAGAGTAGCAACCATAGAAACCTTAAGAATCTTGTAAGATAATTATATAAAATCATTTTAGGTATATGGGCCCTGAAAAATTAGAATTCTACCTGTGAATAAAGAAATTGCTAATTGCTACAAAATTGCTCGTAATTTATACACATCTGTATGTGGTGAACCCAGAAATTGTTTGGGGACCTAACAAGTCTTTGCTGCTTACGTTATCTGTTCCTCTAGACTATATGCCTTCTGCGATTCATTCATCATATCCGTTCCCTCCGGAATTTACACACAAAATATCCAATTTCGGGTCAAGGTGCTAGTTGTTCCCTCCGTTACCTAATCTACTTCGACCTCTACGTACTGATGATGTGATAATAATGCTTTAATTAAGTTGCTGCTGATATAGGAAAGTAAACCATTCACATTTCTTCCAATTATTGCTTAGGAATTGTTGATAACTTAAATTATATCATTCCTCTTGAAGGTAATGATGGTTAGAAAAGCAGCGACCGTAATAAAATTGAGAGACGAAGCTGGACGAATTATGACACACTGAAGTCCTAAGTGAAACTGTAGGCAGAAATGTTTCCCCTTTATTTTATTTCTCTCCTTAAAAAGACTGGCGACAAAAAGATGAAGATATATACGTTCGGCAAAGGACGCTGAGGGTTTCGTTGCAATGAAGCTTTCTCGTAGGGTAAGCGAGGGCTATTTTTCCTATTTTGCTTCCCATCTGGCTTTGTATGAGCACATTAATGTCCATAAAAGACAGAGACTTGTTAAGAGAGTGACAAAATGAAGTTCTTATTCTCAGAGCCCTCGGCACAAATAGCATACAAAAGCAAGTATACCAGGAGGTGACTGTAGGCTTGAAATTCCAAATATACTATCCAGCAACGCAAAGAAGGTTCCTGAAAGGAATGTGCTCTCTTACACAGTGGGACAAGGACAGCGAATGTGTGTGACAGGGAACACATGCTACACAAGGAGCAGAACCGTAAGGAAAACATGCGCTCTATTCATTCTGAACACTAAAACCGAGAAGATTCCTTCACAGAATTAGAAGCTGTAGGAATATTTTTGAATGGTCTGTAACTGTACTGACATGGAGTGTCATAAACCTGTCCAGGGAGAGTGTGGGAACCTTCTGCAATCCACCTGCGTCTCAGGCCCCGGAGACTTTCTCTCCTGTGGAGGACAGTACTTATTTGTTCTCAGTGTAAGGTACTTTGGTGTTGTGGTCTGTATGATATGTCTGGATTTTACAGAAAATACAGCCATATTATTCAGCAGTATATTTTAAAACTTTATGATATCAACTGGACAAACATATTTAATTTATATCAACAAAACCCAAATTCATCTTCAAGAATTTCAGAGCGAAAAATTAACTTAGGTTTAAAGTTCCTTATCAATCACATTTAAAATATAAAGAGCATTTGGAAGTCTTTTAAATGGCTTGTCCACAGAAATATGCTGCATCTTCAAAGGGGAATAACCATCTCTGTCCTGGATTGCATATGGATGTAATCAGCAAATATTTATTAAATATGTGGTAAAATGTTTGTAACTGTATTAAAATGAAACACACAGTCAGTCTCATTTATAGATAAATGCATATTTATATTAAAAGGTCACTGAAAATCATTATAATACTTATTTGTAAGATAAAAATTAAATATGTCTTTTCTTTGAAGTAATAAAAGGAGAGAGAGATTCCTGTAATTGAATAGTTGTCCTATTTTAGAATTGCCATAGAGATACAGCCTGCTAATAAATCTAAAAAAATACAGATTTAAACATAATTAACAAAGCTCACAATTTTAAAATGTAAGGATATAAAATAAAATGTAATAAATTATTATAATCTTTGGAAATAAGACAGCTAAGCATATTAGAGTTCATTTATTATTAAATTTACTGAAGTATACAAATGAGTATGTAGGATATACAAAGAGTCATGGATGAGATGCAAATCTATGTCTCCTAAAATATTTAGTTGTCATACAAGGCGTCGGAATGGATCAACATTAACCCCACTGAACACTCCACAGAAGTATATAGTAATTTATGTAAATTACCTCTAAAAGCGTATTATCCATTAAGTATTTTCCATACGTAGGAAACTGTGAGCCAATTGTAAAAACCAATTATACCAAAAATATAGTTTTTTTCCTCTAATTTCACGTCCTCCAACGTTAAGTCATATCGGGCGATGAATGGATTGGGGGAAATGATGCTCTAATGAGCCCAGGGTCCATAGAACTTAGAGTTACACGACATTCGTCTTTTAGGATAAGGGAAAACCCCGGGGAAACCTTATACAGATAACTCACCCTGAACGAGATTCGAACTCAGGACCTCTTGAACGTGAGACAGACACTCTACCACCACACTACCGAGGCGGAAAAAAAAGGCCGATTTACGTTACACAATAAATATCAATATTGCTATTAACCAATATCTGAAATAACCACTATTGCTCGTTTACGTTCATCATGGTACTAGGCAAACTTATACTATTGCATTTTTATCATTATTCTTTCCCGGATTTTATGTCACAGTTAGCGTCACACAGAACTGGGTATGCAATGATTTGTAATTTCTAGGGCCCGGAAGTTAGCCAAAAAGTGCGTGAAGTTAGTTGCGCATAAGGTATAGAGTCAACTGTGTTAGTTATCAACTCGTGCTGTTGGTAAACAGAGAAAGAGAAAGGAAAATATGCCTTCAGCGTCTAACGTTAATGCAGGCAGACACAATAGTTTTTATCATGATCTGTGCAACATGGTAGTGGGAGCAAACACCCCCTTCTGGAAAGTAGAAAATAGTAATTTCAAGCAGCTTTTAGAAACATATACAGGAAAAAATATTGCCATTGGGGTCTACAATTCGCAAGGAATACCTAAAGCTGTGCTACGAAGACGTACCTAATTCAGGATATTGAAAACTCCGTGTCCGACAACAGAATGTGGGTTTCCGTACACGAAACGACAGATTGTGTGGGAAGGACTGTAGCGTATGTAATTGTTGGTACACTGAGTACACTGAGGAATATGCACAGATATAATGTAACATTCTCACAACGAATTAGCTTTTTGCTGTGCATATGTTAATCTTAATAATTCTTTTGATAAAATCGTATATCTGTTTTGTATAATTTATGAATAAATGTGCAATATATTTTCTATGACACTGTCTGTCGTGTGATTACCTTTGATAGATTTCCATTTCTCGTAACCTTGATTGTATGACTACGTGCGCGACTGCATGACATTCAATCGCCTCCCCTATAACTGCGAGAAGCAGGCAGCGTATAACTTTCGGGTCCTAATAATTAAATATTTTAAACAAAGTCTTTGCGTCTGTTCCGTCAGCGAGTACCATGTAGCATGCAGGTTGTTGATGTTGTGATACTGCTTTAGTTAAGCATTTTACACTTACAAAAACGGCCCTAGGTGACAACCACCGACTACAACACAAGCACTATACAGGAAGCACATTCTTATTCAGATCACCAAAGCACAAAGTCACTATGGTACTTTGACAATGATCAGAGGGGGATGCTTAACACCTCGACAAATGAAATCCTTTGTGTTATGTCCTGACGGGCTGCCCCTGGAAGGTAGGGATAAGGGATAGGATACTAAGGGCAACCGGTCTAACGAGGTACGACAGCGGAGATCAGGGTCCCTAGGAACCACAAATTTGAACTCCTAGATGGTGGCTCAAACTACCTTCGCCCCTCCTGCGGTCTTACAAACCCCTGGGGAAGGGACTCCTAGACCTCCACCGATGTAGAGGACAAGAATTTACAGGGCCCAATATACCTGCCATATACATCGAAATTCCTGCAGGCACTTAGAACCTTGAAATAATCTGAAATTGTACCCTCGACCTCCGAATGAGGGCCACGTAAGCTACAGTCCGATCCATCGCGCTGAGTCGAACACAATGACGACCGATGCGGCTTGTCAGGGTGGCCAACATTTTAACTTGGCTGCTAATATATAATAAAACTGCTAAAATATTATTAGTAAAACCTCCAATATATAATTTCAGATATTCTTTTGTATAACTGCATAAAGACGTTTGACAGACCCATGATTATGACCTTTATTCCTACATCATATTTGTTATCATATATATCATATATCAGGATGTTCGTCGAATGTTGAGAAGGTCAATTACATTCTCCAAATGTCTTGTTCTTCCATTTCACTTCACTTCTTATTCAATTTCACCTTTCATCTGTTTGCATCAGGATTGTAAGATTTGGCGGGAGACTCGGCGTTGCGTGGTAGGGAGAAAGGATGTAAATATTCATCCTGAGGATCAGAAGTGGGCTCCGAGTCATAGACTCCTAAGTGAATGGGAAAAACTGCAGAGGAAGGGGAACCGGTTGTATAAATTACCACCGGAGAGCCGAAATCTGGAACAGTAGGTACTATACATTTTGATTTCGTGTCTCCTCTCAACTCACCGCTTCCTTCCGAGAGGTACCCCGTCAAAGCATAGGCTCATCTTCTTTGTTCGAGGTGCTAAATAGTCATATCTCAGAGCTTAATGCTCGCAGCACATGTAACAGGTACGCACTTGAGCCAGTTATGAATTAAACCTAAACACTCAAAGATCACCAGATTCTCTTCACTTATCCCACAATTATGGGAAAATGTCACTGTTGTATTCCTAGTTCAGTAGCCTATGGTACAATATCTTGGGATCTTGGGTACAATATACTCGTTAATAAACATATGGTAGTCCAACATCACTCGTTGCTGTAATGTGTGTTGATTTACTGAGGAAGTGATCCGCATTTGAAACCAGATGTCTAGTCTAATATTCAAAGTGTATCTCCTGGGTGTACCAAGTCTCGTTCAGTGTGTCTTGTAGGAAAAGTAAGTATGCATCAACCCAGAACTGAGGTAAGGGAAGTTACAGTTCAATAACACAACCTTTCAGAAACTCTCTCTCTCTTTCTATATATATGATACCGTATCATTCCTGAAAGTCACGGATGTGCGTAAATCATTAACGAACCAGACAGGGGAGAGTTTAACACGTAGGTACTATGTTGATGTTCTTGCTTCAGTGGGGGAAAAAAAATTGTAAGTTTGCTGTCATGGGTTCTTAATGTTAATCAGAGGTTTCAAAACTATGACCGTCAGGGTGTCCGTTCTGACCATGCGTATTTTCATATTTCCTCTACGTTGGAGCGCGAATGATGTGTTGGTTCCCCTTCAACCACGAATTTTCTGTTTAAAATATCCTGATTGACATAATTTCCCTTCATCTGTTTTATGTAATTTGTTTCACCATTGTAGCACCAAATGATGGTTGTTGGGATGCCGTGGCAGGACGATGGAATTCGCACAATGGAAAATGTCTCCCCTCCTCTTCTTTCCGCGGAGTTCTTTGTCTACACCCGGAATCCTTATGCTGCGGGTGGATAAGGGGCGTTGTCTGGATTGGTGTCAAGTTGGAATCGTTTTGACTCCGTTCTTGCTAACGCATGTCGTCATCTGGATTTAGTTTCCATCTCCCCTTCATCCCTTATTCTCATAGGTCACTTTGAAAGCACATAGGTCTCCTCAAATTGGCGTATGTTTTATATACCTTTGTGTCTCACTACTTCTTATTTTGCAGCTCTCACTCTACTAGGGATTACAAATTCTTTATCAATAGAGCTTATATCTAACAATAATGCATGGATGAAGCTACTAAGCAATTAGAAATATAACGGATTTCCATTACCTATAATTTGAAGCGAATTGTATATTGGTAATTAATTTGCGAAAAATGACGTGTTTCCGTATTCCGTCACTGTAGCAGTACATCTTATAGCCTAGAATGTTATAATGTAAAAATATTATTTTGGCCACACTAGGAAACAAGACATTTCTGAAAGTGTATAACATAAATTCCAGCAAGATGTAGAGGTTTCGGGGTTTACTGGCCGTCGTCTAGTACGAAAAACTGAAGTTCCTAAACTTCTACATCTTACTGGATTGACGCCGGCCATGAAAGCCTAGGCTGTTACATAAATCGTATGGTTTTAGCGCAATTTAACCTTTTTATTATGATTTTTATGATATTATACCCTGTTTCGGATATTGTTTTTTCATTTATTTTGCATAAGGGCGAAAGTATTTTATCCTTCGTGGAGCATCCAAATCTCTATCTTTTTTTAAAAAATATATATCTATATATAGATATACATTTTTCTTTTCCTTATTTAACCGTTTTTTATTGTTTCCGTTTAATTACCTATCTGTTTTCTGTAGTTTCACACACATACACTATACACATAAACACCCTTGCCCAGGGGGGGACTCGAACCCGTAACCCTCTACGCGGTGGAACGCTAGAGACATACGTACTAGCGACCATGGCTACGAGGGCCGGCTCTATTAAAACCATTATGAGCTGTTCTCCCATCATGCACTTAAACAGCATGGCTAATGCTCTTCTTGGTAAATCACTTTATACTTCAACAATATATCAGCTTTTTACTTCACCAGAAATGTTAATGTTAAAGTTATGTAAGTATGTTATTTTCAAAAGTGAAGCTATCAGAATGAAAGAAAGGGCATACATTCCTAAATACACACTGATATTGTTTTTCTGAGATAGATGAGGTCTTGCTATGAACCATTCCTTCCCTATCGCAGCCTACTTTTTATTTAGTTTTAGCTGTTAATTTTGGTGTTAAGGTCGGGGGTCAGAGCACGACAATGTTAATTACAAGCAGAGGTAACCTCAAACCGCGTGGATAGGACTGCACTGAACAGATGAAGGCAGAATTTACCAGCTTCCATCATTCCTCTCTTAGAAAGCCGAAATGGTCCTCCATCTAGGCCACATTTCCGTCATTCTGTTAAATATCCGGCGTTGATTTTTATTCACCGATTGCTATACAAGAGGTGTATATGGCTTCGTCACTCTTACATAATATTATTTACAGCATGTACATGATAACAGAAGAAATTAAATAGACAGGTTACAGTTTGAATTCAAGAAAATCATTTACACTTCTGAATGTATGTTTTAACAAGAGTTGCTTGACTTATTTCTTGAACATTTTGCCTGAGAATGAATTGAGTTGGGTATGTTTAATTATTCAATATATTTTTTGTAGACTGAATACCATGGCATCCTGATTAGCAACCCCTAGGCCAGTACAGAGTAAACCTACCAAAAGTATATAATCCTCATTATCTCTATGTTACACAAATGGTTCAGCTTCGCATTGCATATGTTGTACGGCTTAACGTTTCACAAAGTACCCGTTACCAACTGAATCCAACAGTGTTGGAAGGACATGCTCTGGAAGCGAAATTCCTGGTGCTGGAGTTTCCGAAGGCATGATGGAGACTCCGGCTGGCACCATTTAGCTATGTACTTCCTGAACACTAAATTAGCAATCATTACTGGTCATACCATAATCCAGCAATATTACGCTTACAGTAATAAAAACGAGGTTAATAGCCTAAACGCCTACATTTCTGAACAAAGGAACAAAATAACTGTGATATAGACAATAGGATAACCTGTGGGACAATAGTTAATACGCAGAAAACAAATGGCATTTAAAGTCACTGTAAAGAAGAATGATAAATGAATGTAAATGGTAGACATCCCCGACAGTGCAAACTGTTCATTTAATTTTAATCTGTTACAGTAAACCAATTCATCTCTAGTCAATGAACCAAATTTAATTCATTCCTCAATCCAGTCTATTATGAATGATCCCTTAGAATTTAATTACATTACGACATCAGGAATTAATCAGCAACTACAAACTTCTGAAAGAAGTGGACTGTGGGCTGTTACATTACTTTGCAGTTTTAATCATTGAGCGCTAATGGGAATTGCATTTACTTCGAAAATTTGAGGAAATACGTAGAGAAACATATCACAGTGAAAATAATTCCCGAAAAAAGTGCATTTAGTTGGTTTAAACATCGGTTAATGTCTGTTCAAAGTTATACCAATGTAAACGCCCAATCGATGCGTCCCCCAACTCCGGCGTCAAGAGTGGAATGCAGTACAGGGGCGTGGATGTCGTTAGCACCTTGAGTCCTTTCTGGTACGTGAACCGCTACTTTTCCCTCCAGTAGCTCCACAGTTGGCCACCAGATACCTCACGAAGCTGACTGAGGGCCTGTATTACGATCTCCGGTTAAGGGTGTTGGTTAATAGTTAACTTGAAGTTATGATGTCCGTATTACGACCTTCGGTTAAGGGCTAAATGAGAGTTATTTCTGGAGGTAAATTAACCCTCACCTCGTGTAGCGGTTAGTGAGATAACTTGAAGTTTACCTTCACACACAAAAAATAAAATGGCAATGGCGTACCTCCAGACGAGATTGAATGTTGGCACAGTATTTATTTAATAGAAGAGCTAAAAGAATTAGAATGCGGAAAGATAATTATATATATATATATATATATATATATATATATATATATATATATATATATATATATATTTGTGAGATGTTGAAAATGAAATAAAATAAACCACAGGAGTATTAGGTATCTTGATGTAATAGGTTATGGAATGATAATTTTTAGTGCCGCATGCTGTCAGTGACTTGTTGCAAGCATTGCAATATTTTATGCGACCATATTGCAACATGTTTTAACGAACATAAATGTTATAAAGGAAACATGTTAAACCCATACCGGAAAGTTCACGCAATACTATATGTGTGGGTGGGTAGGTATAAAAGTTTAGAAACATGCTGAAGTAGTAAACATTCGATTTTGCTAATAATGGGTGCAACGTTTAATTTGCTTTTCGTTAAAGTATTACCACAGGAAAGTAACAAGCTGTGAAGCAAACAGCGAATACAACAAATTGTTTAGGTTATGCAATTTGTATGCAGTACATAAATATATTTGCTGCGAATTGCACAAGTAAAGAAATGTTAAAACCTGACCATCTTGTATCCTGTGGTATTTATATGAAACCATTTATTTGTTCAATTACGTTTATCAAACAAGGACACAATGCTGTGACTGAAATGTGGCGTTTGATTATGAAGTGCCAAGAGGAAATGTAAGTTTGCTACAACCTGTTTCCTTAAAAGAAAACCATAGCTATTGCTTCATAACTAGCCAAACATATTATGTTTAAAGAAAATCAGGTACCAAGTTACTGGTTCCAGAATGCATATTTTATGACTTGCTTTTATTCATGGATGACTCGTAATTTGCGGATCTTCCCTCTTTACATATACCTCTGTGAAATGATAATTTATATAAGAAGAGGTGATTTATTCATGAGGATAAACTACTAACCAAATTATTTTAGCCAAATTATATTTGTGCAATACTATTATCAGAATTAATAACAGTTATGTGGCCTTTTTTATTTTTTTTTACTGGAAACCTCTTGGTGTTCATAAATTAACAAAACATTCCATATATTCTCCATATATCTCACCTAATCTATAATAACACTAACCTAACGCAATCTATATAACCTATAATACTAACCTAACGCTATGAAAAAGAATCTAACGCTATGGAAAAATGAAACTGTAAACAAACTATGCTAGACCTTATTACGAATTAACTATTAATGAAAATATCACGAAAATATACAGAGAAAAGCCAATAAAAAGTTAAAACAAGATGCCTGATGCTATTACATGAGTTTGGTTTTCCCGCTAATTCACATTCTAAACACAAGATAGCGTTGCAAACAAGGTAAAATCCTAGTGGAAAAAATTACCAACCGTTCACATTCCACCTTAATGTACAGGGTAACAAACCTACAGGTAAATCGAGTTCGTAATACGAGGTAGTGAACTTAACCAATAGTTATTGATAACTGAAAGGTAACAAACTTCGGCTAGTAACCGGAGATCGTAATACAGGCCCTGAATCGCAAGCCAGCTTTCACGGAGGGAGAAAATCCTCTCGATGGTATCGAGAATCGAACCTGGGCCTCACGCTTAGAAAGTCGTTGCGTGAAATCAACGACCAGTGAAATCTTTTTTGGATGCAAAAGCGTTCACTTTTACCATGTGGAGCATTTTCCTGTAATGTATTGACATTTTCTGGAAAGATTTTATGTAAGGAAATTTATGTAAGGAATGTTGTACGTATAAACTTACTGATTAGGTGTTGACCAAAAATGAGCTGCAAGGCTCTAATATTCACCCGCTTAGAGGTAGAAAAATAGATGACGAATTAAAGAAAATAATAAGACAATAAAGTTGGCTAAAAATAAGAAGAGAAGAAATAGAGCTCGCTAAGGAATCGCAATAAAAGGGAGCTTGTTGAAAAACAATAAATATTACATTTTAAATGAAGTAATATTATGTGTAATAAAGCAAGAGCAGTAAAGAATTAGGAGTAGAACACGCTTAAGAAAGGTGGGTCAATATATTCTAATTTTTTCTAGATAACCGGTGACAAAACACTTGCGAGCGAAGAACAACTTGCTGGTCTGGAAGTTGGAACAAGGTGAGGAAAAAATCATCTCAAAATCAGAGAACCGGACAGAAATTGTGTTCAAGCAAAAATTGCATGGAAATCGACATGAATTGGCTTTTAATTCCTTTCGTTTCCTCAACTTTTTTAAGTGAGAGTTTTGCGTGGAGAATAACGTTTTGGCAATGGTTTTATCCTTTTGATACAGAATTACTTGTTCCAAAAATTATGATTAATTTGAGTATGTTTGTATATTGTTTATTTTCAGGTTAATAAAATTGAGTGCCAAGTTGGCAACAAAAAGCATTTTCGACACCTCTGTTTTTGTGTTTAATCGAGGTTCAAAGACGCAGAAGTTGCTCGTGATTATTGTATTTTGTAGAAACACGAAGTTTTTTGTCCAATGACTTGAAATGCATAGGCAAATCCTTCATTTGTTACGCAAAACGCTCACTTAAACAAACGCCAGGACTTAGGTGCCAGCCCATGAGATGCAGGATATTTGATTTTCATAAGTGTGAGAGCGAATATCCCTGAGGGAGAATCTATTAGAAAAGCCAATTAAATCAACCAAAACCACGTGACTAGTAAAGAAACTAGGGGGAACTAGAAAGCGAGCGAGGGAATAGAAATGTTGCTTCGTATTAACTTCTTTTCCTGTCTTGAAGTCAAATTCGTGTCTTAGTTTGGTCGCGGTTTCGTTCTCCGTCGACCAATCACTCTGACTGGGATTTTTCCGTATTTTCCCCCTGTGACTAGACGAATCTTGGAGTGGATTCTCTTATTCACGGAGTCCTTTCCCTCCCGACCTAATTTCTCTCTCCATCATTTTTAAGTTTTGTTGCCACCGTGGTAGTTCAGGCGGATGCGGACAGATGGTAAAGGTACATGCGCTTGGCCGCTCTTGAAGTTGCTGCCCCGATCTACAGGATCGCTCCATCGCCCTCTACCTGAGTGATCGTGCTGATAAGCTTCGGTGGTGCGCCCGGAGACAACCTGTCCAACTGTTCAGGACTGTACGTCTCCGCTGATTCTGCCCTCGCCGGCAAGTGGTCTCCCTTCGCCTTATCCTTTCCCCCTAGAGGGTGGTATCCCACAGCAGATCCTTGCCGGGACGCGGTGGGCGAAGTGTCTCCGTCCGTTCCTTACCTCACATCACATCGTGTTTTGTCTGGTGCTTAGATGACGTTAAGTTCACAATGAGGTCGCGAGAATGTAAATCAAGTAAGTGTTACCGTAAACTAAATTCGATATAAAGAAACGGTTAGAAAAAGGGGAGCCACACTGCAAGCGTTTTAGCATAAGAGTTATAAACGTCTCTAATAATAATAACCTTTGTTTGATGGTGGGACTTGTCGAACGTAAAAAGAAATGTTGTAGGAAGGGAGCGAGGTGTTCAGTTAACTCCTCTCCACATCTCATACTCATATACCAAGCAGAAAGGGTAGGGTGTCCACTTCTTGGTCGGTTCTATGGGGTTGTACATATAAAAACATATAAAAACGAATGAGCTGTTATAGTTCTATTTTCGTTTTTGAATGTTTCTTTAATATAAATGATTCATTTGTTCACTTATTTGTTTAAGGTACGTTTTGCAAATTTTCATTGGATAACTTTTCTGCAATTGTTATTGAGACTTGCTTCCTTAAGCGGCTAGTTACGCCACAATTAGGGATTTCTGAGTTTTTTTAGTAATTTATACTGTAGTAGTAGTAGTAGTAGTAGTAGTAGTAGTAGTAGTAGTAGTAGTAGTAGTAGTAGTAGTAGTAGTAGTAGTAGTAGTAGTAGTAGCAGCAGCAGCAGCAGCAGCAGCAGCAGTAGTAGTAATATAACTTTATTTCTATGCTTTTATTACTAAGAACGAAATTATAATAAATATCTGTTCACATTTTGCAAACGTTTAATAATTATGTACTTAAAACACAAAATCTCTTACCTTGTTAACATACACATTTTTTATGATACAATTTGCAAAGATGTCTGTTGACTCATGAAAGCTTATATTTAAGTGTTTAAATATTCTGTGGACTTTGTTATTTTAATTGAAATCTTTAGTTAATTTTCAAAATATTCGTCTTTTGACCTTCATCTGCTATTGTGAGTTTCCAACCACTGTGGTGCTTTACAGATGTAATGTCACCCCTGTACTATTTCATTGTTTTGGCATTTGTTTGAAGTAAACTATGTGCACGTTTTCTGAAAGTAAAGTTAATTTATTTTCTTTCTCGCCAAATCATGATATTGTCATACAATTTACATGAAGTAAATTCTCTTACACTTCTCGCCTTCTCCGTAATATCAGGAAGTGTGAAACTAAATTCCACCTCTTCAAATTCAGTAATAAAGTTTTCTATCTCCATCTTGTAAATTGAAAACCTGCGATCTTGAATCGACATTCACGTAATATCAAAGCGCATCAAAAATACCTATCGAAAAACTGACTTATAGAATTTTATTTCCTTTCGTGAACATTTAAATGTTAAACATTTATTGTATATTTCACTGTCGTAGAAACTTGTAAATTGAAAACCTGCGATCTTGAATCGATATTCACGTAATATCAAAGCGCATCAAAAATACCTATCGAAAAACTGACTTATAGAATTTTATTTCCTTTCGTGAGCATTTAAATGTTAAACATTTATTGCATATTTCACTGTCGTAGAAAAACTATTGTATGCAACTCTCACCGATAATTATTGACACTCGTCATTCGCGTCCCAATAACTCCCATTATAGAATGTTGCATAAATAGCTATTTCAGTATACTCATCGAGATGTGTTTGACAGAAATGGCTTCTATATCTCATCACCTGGTAGAATGATTAAATATAAGAAGTGTGTAATTTTGCTATATGACAAACACTGTATCTCTTTCTGTAACAAAGCAACGAGTGAGAAGTTGCCCTAACACATTGTAACAAATACAGTGTGGATAAACTCATTTCTTTTTGCTATTAATCTGATTTTGGAAATCAATGGCTTTTTCGTCTCCGATAAGGGTATCATCGAACCAAAAGGAGGATAATTACGCTTTTATTTGCTAGGCTGTTTGCATGTTTTAAATTTAGATGTAATCCCTCTTCGCAACACCTGTTAAAGATAAATCCTTTCCTGAGGCAGCTTGTGGCACACAAGCGCCCACAAATCCGATTGAGAGAGGTGGTTACATTGGTCTGTGGATTTGTCTTCGTTGGCCGGCTTTTGTGGCGGAAAAGGGAGGTATATTCACGACCTAATGCCTGGGGTTTCGAAAGTGGGCAATTATTTAGCAGGGAGATAAGTTTCCACCACTGGCACCGCCTGAAGCATCTTGATAAATACCCTTACACATTTGCATTGTAATGATTCTGTTCCTCTTTCTTCTGGCTACATACATTCCCTTTATTGCTATTTCTGTTCTTATGTGCGCGGTGGGTGTACATCCTGCCTTGCAATTTAACGCTTTTTCGTTAACCCCAGTTCGAAACTAGTTAATGACTGGCTTATCCGTACCCATTTTTCCTCATTCTTTTTACTTGCTCTTTTAGTAGAAGCCAAGGGCTTACCCAAAGAGATATCCAGGAGGTTATCTTGCTCCAGAAATTTCTGTCACGTTCCTATCCTTTCTATTGTTAATCATTTACGTGCATGTTTGCTTCTAAAACCTGGTAAACACCTTCTACGGAATGGAAATGATAATTGGAACCTAACCTGGAAGGTGATTGCGTCATACAACTGTGAAAAGAGCACGGGAAAAGGCAACGCTATCTTCAGTTAATGATTGGCATTTAAAGATTTTTGAAGTTGGGTTTATTCCTTTCGCTTTATGAATAATTGTTTCTTTCCATGGACGATTTGCCAGTCCATCGCGTAACCTTCAACTTGGAGGCCAGGGTTTCCTGTCTCCTAGTGGGTCTGCCTTCTCCACTGCTTAGGAATTCTCTTGTCCAAGAAGACTTTCTGTAGGGGTCTCCTTACTTAGAGAGTTGCCTTTTCGACGGCTTACGGAGTCCTCTTTCTAATATCAATATTTCACATGTTCGGTTATATGTGCTGGGGTTATTTTTCGACAACCAAACCTATATCCCTGGTGTTTTGTTAAAACAAAGGCAGCTCTTGCAGATAATGGATCTTCATCACGCAAGAGAGGTCTTGGCCGTAATGTCATAAGAAATTAAGATGTTTACTTCTTCAGCTTGGACCCCTCGAATGGTGAAGGTCAAGCCCTTACAGGGGTGCTACTTCTGCTATACTTCCAAAGTGAGCGAGGAGACTCATTCGTGAGGTCACGGGTTTGAATTGCGGCCTCCACCCACAATGACCATGGATTTTTTGTGGCTTCGCCTGCTCGTTAGACATACGCTAAGGTATTCATATATTACCACGACTTTCCTGTGCAGTCGCTTACCATATTCATTCATTCATTCATTCATCATTAGTTCGTTCATTCGTTCATTCATTCATTCATTCGTTCATTCATTCGTTCGTTCGTCCATCCTTCCGTTCGTCCATTCATCCATTCGTTCATTCATTCGTTCATTAATTCGTTCATTCATTCGTTCACTCATTCATTCGTTCACTCATTCATTCGTTCATTCATTCATTCATTTCCTTTTATGGTTTAACAACCAGGTGACAGTGTTCGGCGAATTATGACTGTGCAGTGAATGTTTCTCCTTAATGATCATCCATCCATCCAACAATCCGACCGACCGTTCGTCCGTACACGTAGATAATACATACCTTAATACATAAATACATATATTCATACATACCTAAATACCTACATATGTCCATACGTACATACCTACATACATACACACACCCATACATAACGGGCGGCGCATGGAATGTTATACATTGAAATTGTGGAATAAATACGTTAATTGCAGTTTGACAACGTTGGAATTTTGCGACGAATAGCCTTAGCTCATGCATGGGTCAACAGAAGAAGGAAGTTGTCAATATCGCGCATGCGTGACTCCGTCACTTTAGTTAAATGGTGGACAGAGGCCGGTAGACGCTAGAGCAGGAAAGTGAAAAACTGTTCTTTTACGCGGAAACGAAGAGTGCAGCAGAGACGCAATGACGTTGACGCTTTCTTGTTCATTTTCGTACGAGGTGACCCTCCTGCAGACAGACAGTGTATAGACTAACTACACTTATTGAAACTTACGGCTATAGTTTAGAGCAAAAGCTACGTCGTGTCAACTCAATGAGTACTCCAGAGAATATCGAGACTGCGAGACTGGCTATAACACGAAGTACCAGGAAGCCCACGAGAGGAGCTTCGCCTGAATTGAGCATCTCACATCGTTCTCTTCAAAGAATATTGAAAATTACGGAGAAAAATTAGTGTTTGGGGTTCTATATTCAGCTAGGGAATCATTGGACTAATCTTCAACTCAGCGCTACACGGACATGTAGGAAAACCTTCTTCCTCAACTTTATGCATCAGGGTTACCAATGCAGACACAATGGTTCATGCAAAATGGAGCAAATGTTATTCTGGAATTCTTGCACCAACAGTTCGGGCTATGTGATGTCCCAACGATATTCAGAACGTTTACATAGTAGTTCAATATGGCCGCCACACAGTCCGGATATTAATCCCTGTGATTATTTCTTATGGAGACATTTGAAGACGGCAGTCTACCGCAACAAACCACGCAATCTAATGTAACTGCGAGCGGCTATCACAGGGAAAAGCTGAAGATTTCTATCGTAGAGTGGTAGGAAACATCACAGTTCGTCTCGAAGAGGTTTTACGTCAGCAAGGTGGACATACTGAACATGTACTGCACAAACTCTGAGCATACACATTCTGATGATTAATGTAAAAAAGAAAAAGGTTACCTGCTTTGTTTATTAAAAGTTATATACACAATTTTCAGTGTATGACATTTCATGCACCACTCGTTACATACCATATACATACATTCATTCATACATACATCAAGATGGATTGGTAGGCAGGTAGACAGGAAGGCAGATAGGGTGGTAGATGTATATTATAGTAGCTCTAACAGAAACTTTGCTGTAGTTGAAGGATCTCCTTTCGAAGGGGAGCAGTTCATTGGTATTACAAGTACAGTATTTATTTAGTTGTAGAATGGTAAGCATTTTGCTGAAATTATTTTATTATGATAAATATTCAGTATATTTAATATGAAATAATTCAGTTTTGTCACTAATTATAATATTAAACCCAACTAGAATTGGATTATTTCGGAAGAGACTCGATACGGAGTCCACACTTGGTCTATTGTACCTGTGCTACCAAGTGGGGTATCCCCGGGGAGGAAGAATATTATGAGAGCAGACTGAGGACGGTGATTCCAAGGAGCCACGACAGTGCAGAGGGCAAGGTCCCTACATTTTACTTAGATGCAAATTTCCCCCGGCAAGCCAGGACAACGGGCATCCAACCTACCTTGGTCGGAAGGAGCCTTACCACGAGACCTGGTCTCGGAGACTGGCAACCGTCCTACCGGAGGAGGAAGTAGTTTACTCAGAGCATATCATCCTGCCATGCACTGTCAAGACACCCGCTGAAACGTCTACCTTGAAAGAGACCACCGGATGAAAGATTATATAAAATGATAATGAAAATGAAATTGAGGGGTACAAATTCCGTGGATATAATTAACTTACCGAGGATCCACCTGGCGACCCGAGAAAACCAGGAAAAACCCCGTGGTTGAGATAGGCCCGCCACGGGAATCGAAACCGGGCCTCCCGAATGTGGGTCATAGACAAAACTGCCTGAGCCAAAGTTAAACTCAAAATAGTGTTGGCGGGATGCAATTTGAAATGCCACAAACTACTTCTCATCTCCAAGCTAAAATTTACGCTCTCGTAGTTAGGAAAAGTCAATTAAGTACTTCATAATTGCAGTTTTTTCTTTTTGGATTCCTTGAATACTAATTAAGTACACATACTTGATTATGAGACTTTCTATGACTGAACATCGAACTACAAGAAAGTGCAGGAGTTTTATTCTTTCTCTTCCAATGCAAAGGATTAATCTGATTTTCCTAAAATTTAAATCCTCAAGAAACCACAAACCAATATCTTGGGGCACTAGCTGTCGGGAAGCCACAAAACTTGGATCATACCAAAAACAGAATAGTTGGTTGGAGTTGAAGAAGAAAATGAAACAGAGTGACGAAAAGTATGATAGGAAAATTTGCGGATCAAATTATCGAAACAGCATCTATTGACTCTTAGATCACATAGCAGCGTTAATTGTGCCTGTCGAGGATTTGCTATTTAGAGTTTTTCTACTAATAGACTTCTTTGTTTTACAAAAATTGAAGTCGCTTTAATAACACGTTCAAAAATACACAGAAACAATGTGAGGTTCCAGAAGTCTCAGTATCCACTGTAATGAGCAAATTAAACTGAAGCCACTCAAGAAATTGACGTAACGTGCATAAGATCACCAATTAAAGTTTGATTACCAGAAGTTGGGAAAAAGCAACTTAATCAAGGATTTGAAAGAGAATAAATTTAGTTAACATCTTAGACAGCAAAACTAATTGATAAATTGACAGCCATTTGATGCCTAAGTAATGTGTGCGCCACCTTTTTACGCCGTCTCCAAACTCGATCTTCGATGGGTCAGCTACCAGCTGTTCCGGTGGTGAATTATGAAATTTGTTCTCAGGGTATGAGTGGTTGGGGTAGGAATACACATCACTTAAGTTGGTTAATAATTTTAATGTAGGCTAATAATGCTTGAAGCGAGTTACTGTTTCTGAATCTTATCACACGAAATTGTAATAATTCAATTATATAATCATAATTTCGGCCGCATGCAGAGTTAACGTTTCAAAAATAACTGTTTCCGTAACAGTAATGCGAAGTGTGCGTTGCAGTGATTTGTGGAAATGCTAAGCGAAAGGGTTTCTGGCAGTGGTCGCTAAATCTACATACCCAAGCCCGGTTCTTATGCTACGATTGCCAATAATCGATCTATTCAGTAAATTTTTAAAACATGAAGTAAAAGAAGAATGTTTTAGAAATAGAAACTTTTAGTTATCTAATTAACTCCATCCTACTAAGCATCACTCGACAGCAACATTACTTTTGCTTGTTCCATTTATACCTTTAACTGCAGTGGTTATATCGGAGGCCGTTTTCCTTTGGAGACATATCACATATCGGCATATGTTGACTCGTATACGTTGGTGTGCTGGCACTTCGGATTTTCAATCATTAGATCACGCATACATTCGCAATCTCATTCATACTTGGGGAAGATCGGAAATCATCTTGTTCGGAGAAAGATCCCCACCCCCAGCAGGAAATCGAACCCGGGACCTCTCGCATGGCAGACAGGTGCTCTATCGACTGAGCTACGGGGCCAGCGAAAACCGCCTTCTTATTCGTATTTTAAATGCTACTGTTACCCACTCTATCCTAAGGAGTTAATTTATTCCTTATTTTTGGAACTCTATCAAGCCAATGTTTGTGATGGTTGAACATAACGTAATTCTAGGAACACATTGAGGTAGTTGCCTTTTCTTTCAACATGGAATGCCATTATTTTCAGGTTACTTCTAAATCAGAGCTCGTTAGAAGGAAGTCTTAACCACGCTCAGGACATAGAAGTGAAGTTTTAGTTTGAATTTAAGTCGGGGTGAGTTATCTGGGTAAATGTTTACAAGGGTTTTCCTTATCCTAAAAGACGAATGTAGGACAACTATAAGCTCTATGCACCCTGGGCTCATTTGAGCATCATTTCACCCATTTCATTCATCGTCCTATATGACTTAAGCTGTAGGCGTAAATTAACAAAACAGATCAGATGCATTAATTCCTACTGAGATCACTCTGCGTTTATGTACTGTGTTGTGCGATGAACGAGTGAGTTAATTTGTGCTATCATTTTTCAGTATTCAGTAAGTTGTATCCTTAGAAGAGCGTTTATTTTTTAAAACAAAATGAAATGACTAATATACCTATACTCAGTTCCATATTTTAACCCACTATAAGTGTAATAAAAGTTTAACACAATCAGAGAGAAGAAGTGCCATTTTTGGGAAATGTTTGTCCTTTCAGGTGGGATTATTGAAGGCCTCTTCGTTCTTATTGATCATTGACGTCTTATTGTAACTTTACAGCAAATTTTGAATAAACATAAAATGCCTAGCTATTGTTAAAATAAGTATTAAAATGAATGAAGTAAATAACTGATTTAAATATAAAGAAAAGAGAAATGCGGATGCACTAAATACATGCAGTGTTTATATAGGAGCGAATGAAATAAAAACAAAACTATTGTTAAACATTTAGATACTATTTTTAATATTATTGTTTTCATTCAATTGCCCGGTTATAATAACAAAACACCTCACTCTTAATTTGAATCGAAATGTTAACTAAGAGACAGAAAATGCAAGGCTAATATTACATGGATGTGCGGTGAGAGTGTGTTCAAATAGTGTAGAATTCATTCTAAAGAATGCGTTTGTGAGCTCTGAAAACGGAGCTGCTGTCTTTACATATTGCGTCCAAGAGTCAATTCATCAAAGTGAGAAAGCTTCGCTTCACGACACGAGTTTGTGCACAGAGAAGTATTGAAGTGATTGGGAGAAAGAAAAGCAATTCCGCTTAAAATCTTGAAACAGGTTATGGGCATTTGTAGTGGCTGTCCCTTTCTTCTTACGGAAAGAGGTGAGTGTTTGCCTGCCACAGAGAGACCCCGATCCCATCACTTTTACCGACTTGATGTATAATACATCTTCACCCAATTTCACAGAGTGGAAAATACGGCGCACTTCTGGGAAATATGGGAAGAGCTATAGCATTTTAACCACATTAGGAGCTGTACATTAGGTCAAGCTTCGGCATATAAGTGGATTTTTCAGATTCTTTGGGAAAATATTAGTAGCAGCGTTTACATGTTGATTGGTTGATGATGGGTATATTAACTATATATTCCCAGTTTCTCTATACCCGCGTATCAATAGTTCAAGTTTTGTGACTAAAATCGAGCGGGGTGGCACATGACATTTGGAAGTTCTTGGGCTCAAAGCATGGGCTTTTTCAGGGATTTCCCCAGGTTGTTAAGCGAATGCTGGGGAGGATAATTACATCCCCCTAATTCCATCTTCCTCCATTTCATCTCATTTTTCATTTTATTTAACCCTTCATTCGTTTGTAGCTGTCAAGTTTGACCCACTCGAAGGTTATTCGGAAGCTGAATGGCAGGGAAAACAGGTGCTTTCTGTGAACCTCCATCACCGGCAGTGCGGTCTCCGGCTTCCGAACCACTGGAGGGTGCCGCCTATACTATACGCCACCGGCTTCAATCGGGAACTCTTAGGGACCCATCGGCCGCCCTGTGTCTGCACCCACTTCACTCAACATTTTGGGATGCCCCCTTGTAGGACACATAAACCAGCTGCCGAAACGTCTATTCTTGATAATTGCCTTAATTTACGTTCATGATCTAAATGTCTGTTTAACAACAGCTATTGGAGCTTATGAGAGTGGGTGCGACATTAAGTTTCACAATTTTACTGCTGTAAATTAATCATTCACTGGAATATAAATTCCATGGGCAAATTGCAGGTGATAAATGATTTATCTATATTTTATTCCAAGTGCCACTTTTGGTACTACTACTACTACTACTACTACTACTACTACTACTACTACTACTACTACTACTACTACTACTACTACTACTACTACTACTACTACTACTACTACTACTACTACTACCACTACTACTACTACTACTACTACTACTAATAGTACTACTATTACTACTACTACCACCACCACAACCACTACTATTACCACTACCACTACCACCACTTCCACTACAACTTATTTTCTAACCTTTATATGCAATTTTTTACCTTTTATTATTTTTTACTTTTATTATTTATATTTACTGAAATTTACGCATATGTTACAATGGTTTTACAGAGGTTTCGATTTTAATGTATGTTCTTTTTGTTTACATTTGTTGAGCTTAGGTGTTGCAACTATGAGGACAAGTTCTTATTAAGCAAACCTCAGAATGGGATGTCAACTGAAAGAGAACACATGATTACTTTTGTGCAGTTCTAATTTTTTTTCTTTTCCTACAGTTCCGAAAGTAATACTTCATTCCAAATAAATGATTCAAAATACGAATCAAGTTTATCCATGAGTACTTCCTACTTATCTGAAAGAAGTGAAGGCGGTTGGTGTGGGTTCTTTTCGGTTCGTTGTCCTTTTGAGTGCTTTGTTAGGGATGGAGTATGAAGGGTTTGACGGTGAGATGGACAGCTTGGTGTTTTGTCTAATTGTCGGTGAGCTGGGATCTCTTTCTCAGGGTTCGGTTATGAAAAGTCGTGCTTACCGTCTCTCAATTCCTTTATTTTCTTTAACCTGGCTCTCTTTACTCTCTTGCTAACACTTTCGTTGTCTTCCTAATTTTCCTTTCCCCTTAACGTTTTTTTACGTTGCTTTGCGAACTCCCTTTATTCCCTATATTTGCACTGTCTTCTAGACCATAACTCTGCTTCGCGCTGCGACATCGGATCCTACTTCTCTCCCAATAACACGCCTTCTTCGCGTCGTATCAAGTACCAGAGTGACGCTCTTTCCCCCGTCGTATTCCCAGCTTCTATTCTAGCTTTTCTCGCCTATCACCGCCCATTTTCTATTCCTTTACTATTTTACGCCTATCACGTGGTTTACTCTACATTTTATTGGCAGGGTTTATTTCTTTAATTTTCTCTTATTGGTCACTTTCGTCTGTCTTTCCTATGCAGCAGTAATATTTTCCAGCCCTTTGGGTTGTATGACCTCTCAGCGTCATAACGGTATTCTATCATGCTTGGCTGAATTTCCCTTAAGCTTCGCATACCTTACTGGCGTCTCAATGTCGGGGTAACCTTCGAGGGTTTTTGTTCTATTGTTCTGTTTGCTGCCTTGTCTCTGTGCTCAGAAGCAACTCCTGTCCGATTTTTCCTTCATTTACACTATATTGCTATTTCGAATATTCTTTTTAACTTTATTTCTTTTATCATTTATTCCCTTTTTATTCCCATTATGCTTATTTATGATCTCTACTGTTGTATTAATTTCTAGTTATCTTTTCCCTCTTGGAACCTGAGGTTTCTGCTTCACGGTGGCATGTAAGGGTTGCATTCAGAAAGTCTTGGGTTCCATTCCCGTTGAGTCGGCATTGAGGCTTTCATGGCTTTAGCAGCTCGGCAGGCGAATTCCTCCTTTTCCACGCACTTTCGGTCCATAATATTTATGTTCTCATAATATTCTTTAATCTGTTTCAGGGTTGTAGAATTAGACGACGCCATTAGTGTATTACGAAGTGATATTCTTTAATCTGTTTCAGGGTTGTAGAACTAGACGACGCCATTAGTGTATTACGAAGTAATATTCTTTAATCTGTTCCAGGGTTGTAGAACTAGATGACGCCATTAGTGTATTACGAAGTAATATTCTTTAATCTGTTTCAGGGTTGTAGAACTAGACGACGCCCTTAGTGTATTACGAAGTGACGGTGGCGTTTGCGCTTTTGAATTACCGGCTGGCGTTCCTTTCGGAAGATGGTTCCGATGGGCGCTTGCCACCATTAGGATTCTACCATTCTAGACCCGCGCTGGGGACTCGCCCTTGCTAGCGCTCATCGTCATCAGGTTCTGGTCGTTCTTCGGGTCTCTGGATTCTTCTTTCTTTCTTTCTTGCTCCCTTTCTGCCAGGTTTCAGTTAAGTCACGAACTGCTGAGCTCCAGCATCTGGGGCCCTTTATGGTCTATTCTAGACCTAATTTTCCACATACTCATAACCCAAAGGGTAAAACAATATTTTATCTATTTCAACTTAGTTGAATTGAGCTATTTCATATAAAGTCATGATTCTACTTGTTCTATTAAGTTTCACACTAGTTAAAAGGTTATGTTTTATGATCGCAGATCCCTAGAGCTTAAATTTACCCGACATTCGTCTTCTCAGGATAATCAGAAACCCCAGAAAGCCTTTATCCGGTTAAGCTTCCGTGTTCGAGATTCAAATTTAGGACTTCTTGAATGCGAGAGAGGTACGTTACTCCCACATCACAGAGGAAGGCTGTGATTCTTCTTTACATTCTGTGACATACTTATAAATAATTGCAATTCCACAATAAAAATTAACAGTCTAATAATAATAATAATAATAATAATAATAATAATAATAATAATAATAATAATAATAATAATAATAATAATAATAATAATAATAATAATAATAATAATAATAATAATAATAATAATAATAATAATAGTAATAATAATAGTAATAATAATAGTAATAGTAATAGTAATAGTAATAATAATAGTAATAGTAATAGTAATAGTAATAATAATAGTAATAGTAATAATAGTAATAGTAATAATAATAGTAATAGTAATAATAATAGTAATAGTAATAATAATAATAATAATAATAATAGTAATAATAATAATAATAATAATAATAATAATAATAATAATAATAATAATAATAATAATAATAATAATAATAATAATAATAATAATAATAATAATAATAATAATAATAATAATAATAATAATAATAATAATAATAATAATAATAATAATAATAATAATAATAATAATAATAATAATAATAATAATAATAATAATAATAATAATAATAATAATAATAATAATAATAATAATAATAATAATAATAATAATAATAATAATAATAATAATAATAATAATAATAATAATAATAATAATAATAATAATAATAATAATAATAATAATAATAATAGTAATAATAATAATAATAGTAATAGAAATAGTAATAGAAATAGTAATAGTAATAGTAATAGTAATAGTAATAGTAATAGTAATAGTAATAGTAATAGTAATAGTAATAATAATAGTAATAATAATAATAATAATAATAATAATAATAATAATAATAATAATAATAATAATAATAATAATAATAATAATAATAATAATAATAATAATAATAATAATAATAATAATAATAATAATAATAATAATAATAATAATAATAATAATAATAATAATAATAATAATAATAATAATAATAATAATAATAATAATAATAATAATAATAATAATAATAATAATAATAATAATAATAATAATAATAATAATAATAATAATAATAATAATAATAATAATAATAATAATAATAATAATAATAATAATAATAATAATAATAATAATAATAATAATAATAATAATAATAATAATAATAATAATAATAATAATAATAATAATAATAATAATAATAATAATAATAATAATAATAATAATAATAATAATAATAATAATAATAATAATAATAATAATAATAATAATAATAATAATAATAATAATAATAATAATAATAATAATAATAATAATAATAATAATAATAATAATAATAATAATAATAATAATAATAATAATAATAATAATAATAATAATAATAATAATAATAATAATAATAATAATAATAATAATAATAATAATAATAATAATAATAATAATAATAATAATAATAATAATAATAATAATAATAATAATAATAATAATAATAATAATAATAATAATAATAATAATAATAATAATAATAATAATAATAATAATAATAATAATAATAATAATAATAATAATAATAATAATAATAATAATAATAATAATAATAATAATAATAATAATAATAATAATAATAATAATAATAATAATAATAATATAACATTGTCTAGATTATAAGTAGAGAGCGAATTTATAGGCTAAAAATTTGCTAATTAAACACTTAGAAATACACAAATTTAGTAAAATGGCTCTTAAAATGCACTATGAATGAACTATAACTATATGACAATTATCGCAATATATGCTGAAACAAATTCGCTAAACACATAATCTTTTGCGCTTCACTAGGCGGAATAGTTCTATATTTATTCCAAATTTCATTAATGGCTCCATAGCAAGTTAAAATAACAGATATTGCCGTATAATTAAAATACAAATAAATCCACTTCACTAAGTAAGAACCATAATGTGCAGAAAGGAGGGAAGTAATTAACTATGCCAAAAAACAAAAACATTGGCTTTGGGGAGTGGCTTAATGTTGAAAATTGAAATATCTGAAGATTTGTTTAGAGTTGTTTCAAATTTAAACCACTTATTTTTTATGATCGATCAAGAATGCAATTATACCAAGTTTCAGCTTTCTAGTTACAATTGATTCTGAGGAATTAACAGTTTATGTATAAATTACGTCAATTTTTAAAATGTCCCAAATATTGTAATTTTAAAAATTAATGCTTGGGTTATACGTTTCTGCACCCATTTTAACTATTAATGACCTGCACCTATGTGAAATATTTGTCTTCACCATATCAACGAAGGAAAAAGATGATCAAGCCTACGATATAGATGTAGGGTTATTTAAATAGTCATGTGACGTTTTCTGTATTATAGAAGCATGTTTATATTAATTTTAAGACAAAAAATATAAATTTGGGATTGTTGTAAGGTTTGGGCCAATTTGCACAGATGTGTCTCCTTAATAGAAACGATTGTTGAAAAGATAAGAAATTCGAAGGTTCATCACAGCAATCTTAATATCACTTAAAATAATGTCACAATGTGTCAGAAAGATACAAAGCACAGAACAAAAACTAACTAAAGGCTCAAACTACAGAATTCTAGTTTTTGTAATAAAAATCCTAAATGCCCCATTGTCGACTAAGAACAAATAATAAAGCACAGCTTTCTAGTGTTTCCCGTTAATTAAAATATAATTACAGTACTTAGGGCATCATGAAATGAATTCTCGTACCTACTTTTATACAGGCATTTCTGTAAAATTTTACACAAACCAATAATATTTATTGGTGTGGTGATTTTAAGATTGGTTAAAACAACAACTTCGTGTCAGTAGATTAACACACATGTAATAGAAATCTTATGGGAGTAAATTCCTGCTTACGAGCGGTATTGATTGTGATCTGATATGATTGTTAACAATTGGTACCATCAATAATTTAAGTAATAATCCCTCCCCCAAGTATTACTATTAGCTCAAAAAATAAACCTTTACACCAGCACAAAAATATCATGCTACTGCATTGAAACTACCAAAAGATAATACTCGTAACAAAATTGTGAAATCCAGTACACTGAGTTTGCAAAGCTATACCTCGTAACGGGAATTTGTTGGACTATTCGTAGTTAATTCTGATTTCTTTCTTGGATCCTCCTGTACAAGGTATCCCCGCCAACATCAGCTCCAAAATTATGTTCGTACGTTCACTTTCATGATTATTTTGAAGTATCAATCGAATTCTAAATAAGTCATGAGACATATGTGTTTCAAGGCGTGGTTCGGAATAAAGAAGTCAATTTCTATAATTGGTTATATTTATACGGATTCGAACTACAACTTAAAACGTTTTTGTTCTTGCAGAGGTATACATCACATTCGTCGTTACAACAAAAATTTCTTTCTCTTTATATCAAGATTTAACTTATCGTAATGTAATAAAACTGAAGAACATATCTGTCTCTTAAAGATTATTGACTTCTCCTAAGGATTATTGATTTATCGTCACTATCGTTACTTCTACTTAATTTTGTGATTGGCCGGGTCCAATGGCACATCAACACATTACGTCATACCATTATTATTTTGGCCAATCACACAATTACATACATTTTTACATATTTAAATGATTAAATATATTAACATAATCAGTTTTTATAAATTTATAAACTTTTCATACTTCAAACATAACCCAAAAGTACTGTTACAACCTATAAGTTTCAAATAAATAATATTCTAATCAACATTCTATTTAAGAAGTACACTTGTATTGCTCCTCTCTTTTGGCATTTTGCGTAGGAAACTGATCTATGTGTGCACATGAAACACTGCTTACAGAATGGGCTTTCCATTCCCCACATAAAGACTGATCATTTGTCAATCCATTGAAATGTCATTTAACTGATGTTTGCTACTCGTCTTTGAGCGAATTATAAGATTTTTCCATAACGTCACTAGCGCATTGTGACACGTTTGTAAGGCAGATACCTACCTCGCTAAATCCCTTTTTGTATATCCAATGTGCAGTAGTAAGAAATTTCTCTTCCACGAAAACTTCACGTTGAAATCAACAAATGCAAAAGCTGTTGTTACAAATTACAAGCAGAAAAAATTGGCTAAAAACGCAGTTTTAGGCACTAATAAGCAGAGTAGGCACAAACGTATGAAATAGGCATTTTTATGCACTATAAAACTAAGAAGTTAGGCTAATAATTGTAGGAAACGTGACTTTAACTTAAAAGCCTGCGTTTCTCAACAAAGGAATAAAACAGGCAAATAGGGCAAAATCGGCCCCCTAATTATAAGTCTTCCCGGACCTTAAGACAATTAATTACGCCCTCAGGACGTAACAGCATTAGTATTTCTTGTTCACACAATCTCAAAGGCCATTCACAATGAAAACGCAACGTTAACGGATGGACGCGAACATATGCTGTAACCATAAACGTAGAAAAGCATTCTTAATTAAAAAACGGAAACGTAATTATAGCCAATTAGAAATTCGATGATTTAAAATGGCTCCTAATTATGAAGTTACATTCATGCATGTTCAAACAACAGTAGCTAATTTATTCGGTGTACTATATTTGAAAAGAGAATGGTCGTCTCGGTGAAGATGGTTGGTCCATCCCCTGAATAAAAGAAGAATTTATCAAGGTGACTTTCATAATTTACTTCCTGAAGTGAGAGATGATCCAGTGGAATTCCAAAGATATATGATAATGACTGCTGGAGAATTTGAAATTGTGTTAAACCAAGTGGAAGTGATGTCCAGATGTTATTCTTCAAAGCTACGACGGGGTGACCCCGTAGCCCAGTCGGTAGAGCACCCGTCTGCCGTGCGAGGAGTCCCGGGTTCGATTACCGGCTGGGGTTGGGGATTTTTCTTCAACCAAGAGGATTCCCCATCATCCCCAAAGTCTGTAAGTATGAATGAGAGTGCGAATATGTACGGGATCTAAAGATTAAAACAAATACTATTCAATGTACAAAAGTCCACAAGATAACACCATGACGGTATGTCATGGCCGCCAATAGGATAACTGCAGCCAAAAAAGTAATAAGGCTTCGCATATTTAAGATATATCCGTTTTGTCATACAGACAAGCACAGATCTGCTACAAAGCAATAAGCATTTCGTCAAAGGCAGCCATTTTCATTGTTATCTGATTGGTGGTTTTATTCGTTCTACATAAACGCAAATGTAGTTGGAATTTGCAACAATTTGCGTTTGCGTCTGCGAAATAAATTTCCGTTAAAGTTTCCGTTTTCATTATAAATGGCCTTCATTAAATTAGCTGGTCGCAAGCTTTTGATTTATGTTGTGTTTGCGTTTACCTTTCATTGCGAATGGCCCTTAAGAGTTACTATGCATTTTGCAACAAGCAAAAATTCGTAGCAAACCACGCTTCATCTGAAAACTCCACACCTAGATGATAGAGGTCTATACCTATTACGTTACAGTGAATAAGAACAAATAAACTGCTTGTGACTAGCCATCTGTCCATCGTTACCCTTACGAAAATGCTGGTCTAAATTTGATCAGAATGAGATCCTAAATTTCAAATTAGTTAAAAAATCTCATTGTGACTTTATGTTCCCTGGCTACATACAAATTAAGGGAACATATTGTCACCCGAACGTCGGAACTCCCGATAGAACCGGCCGGCAGTAGGGCCAGACGGGAAGCATTCAGACTACGCCTACCCATTTGTCTCGTGTCACTAACTGAAGGGAGGATTAGGAGAGCGGCGCGAGCCCTGTACGGTCTCTTTCCCCTCCCACCAGACGTCTCGAAACCTCGGGATAATTGTGCGCGCCGCGAACCTTCCAGAAACGGCGATTTTACCTACATAAGGCCTGTAGTTAGCGAGTCAGCTCAGTTCTTGGCGAGCAGCCGTGAGGAGCGCCGAGTGAGGAACGGACCGGAAGCCTGTGTACGTGTATCGGAGGAGTTGTGCGTAATTGCGAGTGCAGAGTGGACCGGTGACAGACGAACTGACGAATTGTAATTGTGTGCATTACTTAATTCTCTGTAATCGGCAAGTGTTCCAACTGTAATTCGGTGGAAATAAAGAACATTTTGAGTTTGTGCAATTGGACACAAAGTCACAATATGTGCATTTTGACGTTGTGTTAAAATAAAACTGAAATACCTGTATGTTGAACTTGTTGATTTCTGTTTCAAATAGTTGGACATTACTCATGCTTGGTTTTACGATGATGTACCATCTAGCAAATATGTGAATTGTTTTGAAGAATTAAGGAAGATAAATGGAGAGTAGAGCCACAATGTTCAATAACTGTTTAGGCAACTTTTAATAAAACGAATTGGAAACAGGCTGATGAACTTACTCTCAGTGCAGTATTCCATTAAAAGATATTTTATTAAACACTTATTTTTAATAAGAACGATGAATTTGTTTTTGTCAACACTGCTATACCCTTTAGGGAAATTCCCTCTACTAAGTGATCTGGAACGATTTAATGTAACTAAGGTCGAAGTCCGTTATGACTAGGGCCCGGAAGTTTAGGTGGAATATTACTTCAATTTAGGTTTCTTATATGTTTAAAGCAGTTTTTTTAAATGTTTTCCTTGATTAAAATAGGGGTTTTAAATGTTTTGTTTGCTTATCAGTACATGTATTTATAATTTTCCTTTTCTGCAACTTAATGTGTAAGATTTATTCATGAATTTATTTCACAAAAGTATACATTGTCGAAGATATTCATCAAAGAACGCACAAAATAGAGTTTGCTGTTTGCTTTCTAGGTTATTTTTTGGCATTTCAGTAGATAGCTACATACATACCCAAATTTTCTGGGATAAACGATATGCTGTTATCACGCAACACATTCTTGTATGACGAAAATGTCCTTTCAGCAGAACATACTGGAGCGTAACCACTGATGCCAGTGCTGTAGGTTCTAGGGTCAGCTTTCCTGTATACTTTTCTCCCTGTAATATTGAAATTATGATTTTCATGTCTTCAAAACCAGGATTGCGTTGAAGAATCTTCTGCAACTTCGAAGAACATACACCACCCACTGGTCCAGGTATTCGTTTTCTCGAAACATTGTCAGTGATAACTAGAGCAGCTTTCAGTGGCAAAGTTTTACTTTCCAACCGAAAAATAAATGTTGGTGTAAAACCAAATTACGTGTTGATATAAGTAAGGGAAGCTGTAAGAGTGGGGCACTGAAGTGAGATCTCTTAGCTTTGGCAATGCAGGAAGCTTCTGTTGCATCTAATTCATTGACGACATTTTCAATGTACTTTAAGTGCTTGGCAGAATAAACGGCAGCAGACAGCCAAGTGCCAAAGTGCGTAAATATTGGCTGAGGTGGAAGAGGGGCTGCCGGTGCTTTCTCTTTGAACAATTGTATACGTGTTGGGGCTTTCCGGAAAATCTTCTTGGACGAAGAACTTCGAAGGAGCAGAATTCGAAGTTCAGTTGGACTGATTTACACGTACATTTTTTCCTTATTGAGACGAACGTCATTTAAGGGTGCATTTTACCTGTATTATTAATAATATATTAACTTTGAGGATCGAAGAACAACATTCTTCGTTTCAAAAAGTACAAGAAGTTATTTAGGTTACTTTAGGTGTCAAACCCTCATTTAGGTTTGCTGTTTTTTTAAGTGAAATTAGGTTAAAACCTAAAAATTTGTTCCCTAGTTATTACCAATGTTACGATCTATGTGGACTTTGATGGACCTACAACATTTACCTTGAACTACGAACCACATTGTGTTTTCTATTTCACACTTGGTGATCAGGAGAGCAGCTGATTAGGTGAGACTTAAAATTGCCTTTGTATAAACGGGAATTGAACCGTGGATACTCAAACCGAGAGCCAAAAACCGAAACTACTGTTGATAAGAATGCAATTTTAGTCATCTTTCACTCATAATTTTATCACATTCTCTACAGCAAAACAAGTGATTAAATATTTCTAGGCAAATGTTATATTAATTATGAGGAAAAGTATCAAACTAAATCTTGAGAATCTAAGTTTAACGTAAAATCAGAACTGTTTTTTTTTTAATTTACTTCCTCCAAAATTAATCATATGGGGCAATGAATGAAATGCGTGAAATGATGCTCAAATGAACCCAGGCTCCATTGAGCTTAGAGTTACCCGAGATTTGTGTTTCAGGTTAAGGGAGAAACCTGGAAAAACAGCATCCAGGTAACTCACCCTGACCGAGACTCGAACTCGAGGTCTATTGAACGTGAGGCAGACACGCTACCATCTACGCTACCGAGGATGGCAAATCAGCACTACGGTGGGTGAACTTATGCCCCATATACTTATGCCGAAGGTGCAGGATCACTATCCAAGTGACCAAGCTCGAAGTGCCCGCCTCGGTAGCGTGGGGGTAGCTTGTCTGCTTTACGTTCAAGAGGTCCCGAGTTCGATTCTCAGTCAGGGTGGGTTATTTGGATAAGGTTTTTCCAGTGTTTTCCTTTATCCTGAAAGACGAATGTCGGGTAATTCTAAGCTCTATGGACCCGGGCTCATTTGAGCATCATTTCACTCAATTCGTTCATCGTCCGATAAGACTTAACGTTGGAGGATGTAAATTACAAAAAAAAAAAAAAAAAAAAACAACAACAACAACAACAACAACTCGAAGTCCCTTAAGGAAAAATCGACCGACAAGTACGTGGCCACTCAGCTAGCCTCACCTTAAGCGAATATTAAAATGAGGTTAGACTATATTGTGGCCCTTCGGTAGCAAACGTTGAAGATCCATGGTCTAAATCCTCATATTAGTTATCTACATCCTCTACACCATAACTGATGGAGTGAGTAAGCCCACAATGACATCCCAATCCTTCTGTTGCCTGGCTCCATAGCTCCACTTGGAAAGCTGAAGTAGAATTGCCTGTACATAAGAAGCTTAATCTGAGAACTGGTGACTTCATACTTGTTTAATGAAACCTAATACTGTCATAATGGCTGATTGCCACCGCCTTAAATCATGTTCTTGGCCACGTCCTTTGTGTCAATGACTGCTAATAGGCCTCCACCATTTACGTCGGTAAATAAGACCAAAGTAACAAATGCCTTTGTCACAGTCAAGAGTCTATACACCCTCGTCTGGTCCTCGGTGGGAGACCCTTACCGCCTGTATCACCCAGCTGTTTCCTGACTACTTGAGACTACCCCACTTGAGATGCCAAGAATTTCCACGTGGGGATGTTATTCCTTGTACCAGTGAGCTAATTTTATTCCCAAACCCTTAAGGACATTGCGAAGTGTAGCATGAAAACATTTGACCTGTTAGATAATTAATATAAAATAATTCTGTGATTCTTCCTCATGCAGGTCATATAATATGATTTAGTGTTTATATCTCAAAATTAATTGGGATAGACTTTGAGTAACTTACAAATTTTTATTACATGATTATTTTGCTTAAATGTTAATATTTCAACGCCTATTACCTCCTGAAAGACAATACAGTCTAGAATTGTAAATCAATAGCCAACACAGGAAGCATTTAATGAAGAACTGCAATTACTATAAATACTGTCATTTTTCTAAAGCTGAAATTGTGTACATTTGTGTCAGATAAAGATGAACTGTATTAGACTTTTTATTTAATTTTACCAATTTATAAAGTAAGTTTTGGTTCATTTTATTCACAGAGAATAAACAATATAATGGAAATTCTTATCAGCTAAGTAATCCTTAGTTTAGTTTCATGAGACCGTATATCTTTACGTGAAGTAAACCTTTCAGCTCTCTACTTAGAATAGCATCTGCGGGAAAGGAATTTAAATATATTAAAATTTGTATCTTATATGGCAAAACTTGTTACAAGTTAATACCTTTTTAGGCAAACTATGAAATATATAATTGGGACATCTTACAGATATAATCACATATACTTACAATGCAGTAATTTGTTTAGGGTAGACACAGGTTACTCGGTCATACTAAGGTTTTCTAATAATTATGATCATATATCATTGGCATTTAACTGGCCAACTGTCGAAAAAGAAAGAAAAAGCATTATCCTGCAAGAACAAAATTAAAAAAATAAATAAATAGGTATAGAGTTCAAAATTAATGTCTTCATAAACATGTGAAATAGAATTCAGATTATTCTATAGCATTCTGCTAAATCCAGAATATATAAGAATCAGAAAAACAGTGATACTTTACTTTTTATAGAACTATTAATAGTGTTAACTGATGATTTATGAATGGTTCATCAAAACCTGGTCGTCTCCAGGTAATCTGTATCTAAATAAATTGAAACCATGTCCTAGTCAGAGCACACCCAAAAACCTTTGCTATAGTAGCCACACTTTCATAAAGTCCCTGCATTTAAAATAGGTAAGTTTAGAAGCGAGTCCCACCCAGCTCACAATCAGAGGGCGTGTGTTATGAAGGGTGGCATTGGTGCGCTACTTTAAGGGGAATGGGGAAGCTCTGTGATGTCATCCAAATCATCGTCTGCTTCGCTCATGTAAAAAAACAATAACAATCTCACGTGATATTTTCTGTTTATGGAAGCTTTGCCTCAGGTGACCAGCTTATCCCCCTGCCCCCCTTAGCTTGACTTCCCCACAACACGCAACCACACAGAGCTTGGTCCCCTACATTATTTTATTTGTAACCAACAACACACTGACTTTCGCGCGTACAGGTTTGTGCATGTGACGACCCGACGGTTCGATACTGGAATCGCCGCCAATGCCAGGGACTTTATGGAAATACGGCTATTCTACAATAGCTGAAAAGAGGCGTACGGAAATTTCCAACCACAACATTAAGGCTAGAGCACGAAGGAAGTAGTTAGGCTAAATCACAGTAAATCTCCTATCTAATGTCATAATTACAGTATTGTCTGAGATTCTCTGTGATAGAAGAAATGCAAACATCGCAGTATAATCTGATATCATGGAGATGGCCTAACCTATACTAGAGCCTGACACATGTACATATAAGGCATTGTCACCTTCAGTTGTGGTCAACTTATAAGACTAAACCTGGTGAATTACCGAGCGGGATGGCTCAGGCGGTTTCGCCGTGGCGTGCATTCGGGAGGCCCAGGTTCAATTCCATTGGCAGACCTGCCTGACCCATGGGTTTTTCCGTGGTTTTCCCGGGTCACCAAGCGAATGCTGGGTAGGTTAATTACATCCCCCAAATTTCCTGTCCCCCATTTCGTCTCCATTATCATTTCATATCATCTGTCATCTGGCGGTCTCTTTCAGGGTAGAATTTTCGCCGGATTCTCAGCGGTGCATGGCAGGATAATATGCTCTATTGAACCACTTCCTCCTCTGGTAGGTCTGTTGCCGGTCTTCGAACCGGCACCTGGTGTCGCTTCCGAACTGCAGGAGGGGGAATATCCTTTGTCCCGGTCTACCGGGGGAGGTTTCCATTTAAGTAAAATGTAGGGACCCCTCTCTCCCCACTGTTGTGGCTCCTTGGGACGACCACCCGCTGTCTCTTCTCGCCTCATCCTTCCTTCCGGATATTCCCCACTTGGGGGCATAGGTACAATAGGTCAAAGCTGGTCGCAGTGCAAAATCTCTTCCGCAGTATTCCTAATCCTAATCATAAACCTAATGAATTTCATCTCCCATTAGTTAGAACTTTAAAAAGAAACCTACTAGTTTATGCAATATACAATATCTATTCAAGCTAAGATGATTGTTTTAACTTAAAATATGGATTTACTTCATCTGTCAACATTTAATTCCCAGCCAACGAAACGTACTGAAAATTTGAATTTTCAATCATGCAAACCACACATCTATACTGTGATTCATGCTCATTCTTTTCTTTTAATATCATCACAGTCTCCTTTCTCTAGTTTTCCCCGTGTCATTCATCGCTTTTCCGTAAATTCCTATACAATAATCCAATAGTGATACCAGCAATTAAACATA
Organism: Mantis religiosa; assembly: GCA_030765055.1. NCBI lineage: Eukaryota > Metazoa > Arthropoda > Insecta > Mantodea > Mantidae > Mantis > Mantis religiosa. The sequence goes on along the minus strand of CM060948.1, from coordinate 96,009,236 downwards.
ACTAAGAACATCTTAAAGAGGTACTAACCAAATTACAAATTTCTTCTCCCACATAATTTTCTAATTACGACATGGTCGTTTCATCAATGCAAATTGAGACTAAAATTCAGCTTCTTGCATTCGGGAGGTCCCGGGCACGATCTCCCGTGAGAGACCAATCGAGTCAAATGTTTCTTCGCGGTTTTCCTTGATCTCTAGGTGATTGCTGGGTTAGTTACTTTCCTTTCCGCGACTTCCCATTCCTCCATTTCATTTCGCCGTCATTTAATTTACTCTAGCCAGGATCGGAAGTGTCGGCGGAGGGCAAGTGTGGCGCAGCTGTTTGGTAGAATTTGTGTACTTCTGTAACTGTTATTCGCGGCGTAGGAGCTGCGCTGTGTTCATCTGTGGGCGAGGCGAATTCGATAACTGTGAGGCACCTAGATGACGAATATTTAGCACACTTTAGGGTCCCCACATTGGTTCACACCCCTTTCTCTGGTTCTGTCGTATTCCTTCCTTCCTCTTTGGGTCTGAAATACAATAGACTGACAATAGGTCGGTTTTTACTCTACCTTCCCGCTCGCACACCCGCACGCCCGCCCACCTACCAACCTTGCCAACCTACTACCTACCTACCTATCTACCTACTTACCTAGTACCTACCTACCTATCTACCTAGTCTACCTCCCATACCTACCTACCTAGTACCTACCTACCTACCTACCTACCTACCTACCTACCTAGTCTACCTCCCATACCTACCTACCTAGTACCTACCTACCTAGCTACCTACCTACCTACCTACCTACCTACCTACCTACCTAAGGTTCGTGTGGTTTAACTTGTAACATAACCTACTTAGTGCTACCAATCTCTGGGACAAGGCAGAGGTGACAAATTTTGCATACACGTTGCCATTGCTATTCGCGACTGACTAGTCTCCGTCAGTCAGGGATAGGTACCCCAAATAATGCAATGCTTACTTATTTACAAAAAGTGCCTTATATTGATAGTGAAATAAGGTAATAATAGAAATATGGTGTTTACGAGATAATTAAGAGAACAAAGATAAGTTAAAAGTATGTAATAGAGTCCATAACTGAATTAAATGTACATACCTTAACTCCTTATTATTGTCATATGAATGCTTTCGAGCTAATACAAGCACAAGTCAGAGAAAATGTGACGAAAGATAATGTGACATTCAAAGAATGAGATGTAAGTGGGATTTTCCGTAATGCAGCACTGAAAGTTACTCCAGAAAATTGGAAGGCTGCCTGTGAGCACGTGAAGAGTGTATAAGAAATGTAGTGGGGAAAGTTCGGATTAATTGATGATATGTTGGACAATTTCACCATAGTCATCTGACGATGACTGCGGGTGTAATTCAGCATCCGATGACAACGACGCTGATAAAATTAGCAGATTGCAGGGATCCTCCAAGAAACCCTAATGGATGCTATATCTACCAGTAGTCTTTAAAGCGCCGCACTCGAAAGTAATAAAGGGATTCCGACAGTATAATCACACGGAATCAATCGGAACGATGCATGGAAGTGACATGATGTGGGATTAGGCAGTCATGGGTTACCTAAAACAGCGCGGGCGATAGTGCTCTCTCTCTCTCTCTCTCTCTCTCTCTCTCTCTCTCTCTCTCTCTCTCTCTTTCTCTCTCTCTAATTCCCGTGTTTCAAGATAAACCACATGAACTGTACCTACTGACTTACCTCACAAAATTTTGATAACTGCACTTTTTATAATTTCACATCTAATTACATTTTATTCTAAAAGGAGGAAAATTATTCTTGGAGATATTTTTAATGGGCAAAAGAGGTGATGTTAGACTTAAGATTATAAACCTTGGGCTACATGGAAGCAGAAATCTAAAGGCTGGTTCATATTGGTAAGTATGAAAATAAAGTCAACAAATATTATCACCATAGAGAATCAAGAGAACAAACATGTAATTTTGGAAAATTTATCTCCAATGCTTTCGCTGCGATGGACCACTCATATGTTTCTGTAGGTTCCCTGCCCTACAACAACGCCATGGGCACAAGTCCAGGTTATAACCACAGACCACCACACAACAGAAACACGTTGTAAATGAAGCGATCGAGAATGTTGGCATTGTGTAACGTGGTGGGTTTACTAATTTGCTGGAAGGAGGACAGGAATGTTTTTCTGGATAAACGCTCGGTAATGGGTCACAATGTGAAAATGAGGCGTATCTTCTTTTTTCTCTCTCGCTATGAATTAAAGAAAAAGTGTTTACATTTCACCTCGTATGCTATTTGTGTTGTTAATTCGCGAAGTGTTGATTTGATAAATATAATGATGATTAAGTTGACAGTGACTCTTTAGGCCAGTACCGTGGGAAATGGCTACACAGTCACGATTGAGACTTGCATTCGAGAGACTCGTGTTCGATTTCCTTCGGGTTGGTCTCTCCATCCGGGGGTATTTCGTGGCTTCCCCAGCTCGGTAGGTAAATGCTGAAATGGTTCCTTTCCTTTCAAGAAACTACTTTCTCCCTCATTCCTTGTCATTAGTTCAATCTTGTCGCGTTCTCTCGAAGGTCCCTCGTTCCGTCGGGCTTGGAAGCTTCGGTCTGTTGCCTTTCGTCGTACTTGTCGATGTTGTGGCTGAGGAGGATCAGGGTTCGCCTCAACAAGTATCTGTATCACTGGAAATTGCTATGGAATTGGTGCGGCGGTTGGAGAGGGTATTTAGGTTTTTTCAGGGTTCTTCGCAAAATAAACTCTTATAACTCTTTGGGTATTGGCATTCCTAGTTATGCGCATGGATGTCTGCAGGTTTTACTAAATAACGAATCATTCGCGACTGTAAATATACTGCTCACAGCTTTCAAATACTTAAGTAAATATCAAAACAATATGAGATGCACTTCGCACATCACTGGATGTAAATTATATCGTACTGATTGGAACTACTACGTTCGGACTTTGCCAGACTGCCTCAAATTCACCCCCTACTGACTTTTCTACAACTCAGAGAAACGGTAAATTCCTTTCTCTCGCTACTCAAAGCAATAATTTAGAATGTTCATCTGAAGTACATTTCAATTCAATTCAATTCCATTCCAGGCTGGCGGGCTGTTTGGAACAGCCCGAAGGGTGGTCAATTCGTGTACCTGCTCTGGGAAGAGCTTTACCACGTAGTGGCGGGATGTGGAAGTTTCAGGATGACGGGTGTAAATTAAGTGGGTGTAGAGAAGGGCGGTAGCTCGTTGCTCCTCAGGGAATGATGAACCGGGTGCTACAGACAGCGTGCACCGCTGGTGGATTAGTTAATGAACTTGGAAGAAGATAAGTATAACTTTGAGTTTTCCAGAATAAATTTTGGATAGCTGTAATTTAGTTTAGGCTGGAATGGGGATCATGTGGTTACCGGTAATGACCGCAAGACATGCGGGGTAACCGGTATCGCTTTAAGTGACGCTCACGAGGTACATAATCCCCAAGGGATCTGACTAGGGCGCTCTGGTGTTGAGGCAAACTCTCGAAGAATTTTGTCGCCCGGCGCCTAATTTCATCCTCCACATAGCGGAGGGATGAAGCCTCGTGAAGTAGTCTCACGGGGAACCTTGTGCATACAGAACAAATAATCCGTAGACATTTATTCTGTGCACGTTGGAGCAGTACTAGGTTTGAGCCTGCGACCATACCCCAGACTTCACACGCATAGAGCATGACATGGAGAACCAGAGCCATAATGAGGCGTAACTTTAGGGAAAGAGACATCGCAGACCTAAGCACAGGGCACGGCACCACACGACCGATGCGCTTGCTCCTGGATGTGTTCCCGAAAAGTTAGGGCCTTATCCAGCTTGACTCCGAAGTATTTGATTGAATTCTCCCACCTGATCCCTTGCCCGAAGTAGGTGAATTTGGGGAACTTGAAGTACATGACTCTAACGTTGCCATTTATACTTGACGATTACCTAAATTGCTCTTAAACGTTTACAAATTGTAACAGAATTTCAAATGTATTAATAGATTTTATCGAAACCTTTGCGATTAAAATTTAAACTCCATACATGCATTTATTCACCCAAATATTTAACAGCTTTAGGAGGTCCCCATCTAAGCAATTCTTAACTTCATACTATGTCAACCAATGTATTGTAAGCTTTTTTTTTTTTTTTTTTTTTTTTACTTTTTAATTTTCAAACTCCAATAAAGAGTACCCATTTCAACTCTGTACCTACATGCCCGCCTCGGTAGCGTAGATGGTAGCGTGTCTGTCTCACGTTCAAGAGGTCCCGAATTCGAATCTCGGTTAGGCCGAGTTACCTGGATAAGGTTTTCCTTTATCCTTAAAGACGAATGTCTGGTAGCTCTAAGCTCCATGGATCCTGAACACATTTGAACATCATTCCACCCTTGTCCGTGCGATATAACTGAACGTTGGAGGACGTAAAATTACAAAAAAAAAAAAAAAAAAAAAAAAAAAGAACTCTGTACCTACAGCGCTCGGTAAGTACATCGGTGTGAATAGGCACACAAAACCATATTACAAAACGGCAGTAGCGAACGCACCTAAAAACCAAGGTAGCCACAGAATACAGGAAAATATACCTTAAGGTAGAGATGTGAAATAAAAGGAAAAGTTTCATTTAGTTTTACGTTTTATTTGTTTCTTACGTTTTCTCTAAGGTACAGCGCTGTACCGAAACATATAATTATATTACAAACTAAGATACTTACTTGGTTTCGACTTTAGAGAAAAGCACAGGTTTAAAATGGAATTTCTGACAGCAAAGGGTTACATAGTTCCTCTAGGAGATGCATAATTCGCATTTTACTCCAGTTTGTGCGAGCTTAGCTTTCCTGAGTGTCCACACGGATATAGTTGTTGAATAGTTTTATTGCCTTATTTTTTTACTGTAAATCTGAGATTTCTTTTCTTTCTGGTAGGTTGTGCTTCGACTGCAGTAATTAAACATAATGATCAGAAATAAGTATAGTTTTATAGAGATATTCTTTGTATTTTCAGACGAAAGTTCGTACATTAGCTGAAATAGGTATGGCAGATATCCAAATTAAAACAAGACCACTGAATTCAGAAGACAAAAATAAAATAAGGCAGTAAACCTGATTTCGTGGTGCACTAACATCATATTTGAAACGATTTCCTGATTTGATTTTTATCACACATGTGGATAAATTTCAATTGGAAATTTTTAAATTGTATTTTCATGATGACCTGATGAAATTCCATGTTGATGATTAAAACAAATACGCATTTTTTAAAAACTAGCCAGCTCCTAGCATGACATATGAAAAAGTTAAATCTCTTCTTTCCGTCCCAGTACTGAGTAGGGGCTAGCAGTCTGCTCGATAAGAGATTATATTGCAATTCAAATTTATAGGCACAGGAAATACGAGTACTTTCTATGCAATACAGTGAGAATCGTTTTGATACTTGCACTTTAACGAAAATAACACATTTGATGAGCTAGACAAGATATATGAAATTATATCACTTATTTAAAATATAAGAAACAATTGCAATAACCTATTTGCTCATAAGCAACATCCTTCTACGACGGATCAGTGATAAAATATTTTAGCAGACATTATTGTAAGCAATTTTTCCAGAAAACCAATACGATTTGGTATACAGCACTTTATTTATGTAAAACATCTGGATATTTTGTAAATTTTTCCTTTTACCAAGGAAAATCGCCAAATTCAATCCAGTATATGCAGGGCTGTTTGGTAAGGCTACCTCCAAATTCATTCAAATGATAAATGACTTCAAATTGAGAGAAAATACTTTTCCATTCCATTTCTTCTTTAATAACCTCCTTACTGAACTTACTGTTCTATCTTTCCAAAGAAGGCAACGGAGGAAATGATATTATTAGAGAAACTAGAAACGTTCTATTTTCCATACCCTTCCTTTAAGGTTGGTTAAAGGAGAAGGGGATAGTTTGAATTTTCCCTTTATAATATGTTGGTGTCATCACAAAATGGATAGACAATTTGGTGGTTGTGGTAGCATCTACATGTGATGAACTGATATATATATATATATATATATATATATATATATATATATATATATGAATTGTAACTATATACTCTGCAAAGTAGACAGTTCAAGTAAAACATCCCTATATTATTGCAGCTTATAATACATATAGCCACATGGATGGAGTGGATAGAATGGATGAAAATATACAGAGTAAATATTATAAATAAACATTATAAAGGGCTTTACTTTCTTGGCTAATTTAATTATTTATTCATGTCTGGCAGCTGAAAGAAAGAACAGGATTTATTACTACTCATCTTGAATTCAGGAGGACGATTGTGCAAGTGTACCTAAAAAACCGAGTGGGATGGCGCAGGTGGTTTCGTCTGTGGCCCGCATCCTGGAGGCCACGGGCTCGACTTTCGTGGACGACCTGCCGGACCCATGTGTTTTTTCGGGGTTTTCCGGGATACCAGCCGAATGCTGGGTAGTTTAATTACATTCATCGAATTTTCTACCCCTCTATTTCATCTCCACTATCACTCCACATCATCTCTCATCTGGTGATCTCTTTCAGGGTAGAAGTGTGGGTGGGTGTCTCGTAATGCATGGCGGGATGATATGCTCTAACTAAAGACTTTCTCCTTCGGTAAGACGGTTGCCGGTCTCCAAACCCGCTCTCATAGTGGGGCTGTTTCAGAACCACAGAAGGGTGGAATATCTGTTATCCTGGCCTGCCGGGAGAGTTACAATCTAGTAAAATGTAGGGCATCGACCCTCTGCACTGTCATGGCTTCTTGGACGACCCTCTGTCTCCTCTCGCCTCATCCTACCGCCCGAGGGTGCCTCCCCGGCTGGAGTTATACTGTCTGCTCACCACAAGAAGACAAGAGTGGAATGAAGGGCACAGGAGTTTGTATAGTTAATCTGCTCTGTTAGTGGAACTTTTACTACGAAATGAGTGTATGAGAGTGTATATGAGTCACCCATGTTGCAAGATCTAATGTTGGTTGCAGTAATTGCAGTAATCGGTATTATATGTGGGTGTTTTATGTGACAACACTTGCGTACTTTAAACGAAACTAGCATCCTTGTCATACTCGGAAGGCGAGCATAAACACCATGGGACTAACCAAAGTGATTGCGTTACACATTCCTATAGCTTGCCTTCTTGTGCTGGAAAGACAGTAAGTACAATAGATGACATTTGTGTCTCCGTACCGAATCCCCTCCGTAAAGTAGTCCAGTACAATCCAGTACGTAAAAAGTATATGAATTGTTGTGGAGGAAGACCTTTCTCCAGTCCTTCATGTGCATACAAATCGCGTATTCCAAATAATATATAATCCCATTTTATAAAACGTTAAATCCAGAAACTTTAAACTACCAGATTTTATAAGATTGTACCGCAAAGTGAAGTCCTCAGCAGTTCTCACCAAATGTAGCAAAATGTGACGTAGGATTATGTGTAGAAAGTTTTGAAGTATACCACGCAAATCAAAGGTGACCTTTTTGTTGTATAAATAAGCTTATGATCACTACTATGTTCAAATGTTTCCTTATGTGTTTTAAAAATTACGTTTTGAAATTATTGGTAATTGTATTTCAGAAAAAAATTCAATGTTTCACTGCATCTTTCATTGCTATAACGATACTTTCCTCTTTATTTCTCCGAGATAAATAGTTTTGCCATTGTAGAAAACGTGCGAAAGCAACTAATCTGAAGAGGTTCGCAAGTGGAATGGACTAGAAGTGCATCTGCAATTTAAATGGTACGCATAGTGCTAATCTAAGGGTCTATTCTCCTGTTTATCAAAGTGGAACTTAGTTCGTAACTTTGAGTGGAGTTGAGAATGGCTAACAGAGGCAAGGGGGACTTGACCTGACGTCGGCTGATGTACTCTCTCTTGAGGAACGTTTTTCAATTCTATTGTATGCAGAAATAACTTGAGGAACTCGTTATGTCAGGAAATCCAGCAGTTCAACCCTGGGATATTAAATAATTTAGAATGAGAGAGGATGGGCAGCTGGTACTTGGTCTCAGGCTTGAGATGGACTCACTGTTAAAGAGGACACATATGCCAGAAGACAACTTTAGTTCTCAAGTAAAATTACACAATCCTGGAACATTTATTTTCACTTATTTGTACTCTAGCTGTCTTAAACATACTGTGCGGTTATATTATGTAAGTAAGAGATTGAAAATAAGGACAAAGGTCCTTTTGAAATTATTAATTATACAAATTTATGCATTAAGAGTAGGTAATGTGAGCAGGAGTTGCGGTTTTGAAGTTGTCAGATATTCTTGTAACTTTCGCAAAGCACTATAGTTTACCAAACAGGAGAAGCATGCGATGTTTTTGAGACTTTCATGTGGATGGTTCCTCATCGAATCTCATTGGACTAACCGTCATGACAATGTAACTACCTATTTAGCGGATTTCGCAGTTTCTAGGGGGATTCTGGGGGTTGCTCTTCTACCAAGAGTTTTCGCCCCCTGTACCAAGTTGCTTAGCTGCCCCGTCTTTCAGGTTAGCAGATATTCCTTCGTGCGTTACAACAGTTGCAGAATTAAACGGGATAAATCCAGTTAAACGGGCGGCAATGACGTGACCGAATGCCACGTCAGCGAGCGAGCAAAGAGAAGCAGTTCCCAGGTTTGAGCTACCGTGTGTAGTACGTGACAATAGACAATATCAGTGTAAACAGCCGCAAAAATATTAGAATGTTTTCCATTTGTTTTATAGTTCTTATTTACGAGAGAATAAACTCACTTTTTAGATTGGCAATTTATTGAGGAATCTTGATTTGACTTGTCGGTCATACATAGCTCATATAGGGGAAGTATTGCATTCCATCCAACAATTCAGTTCTGATATTTCAGTGGAAATACAGTGGAACAATATATACGTACTCGTCGTGCGATATTTGATCACTATACCGCTCGCAAAAGTTAAAGGTAGGTGAACGCTGGCCAATGCTCAAGCGGAACGTTGTTGCTAAGCATGATGGGTCTACCAGCAGAGGTTCTGTGCATAAGAACACTTTCAGCCGCCAGCAAAGACAGTGCCTATTTTTACCGTAATTAAATAGCACGTTAAATATTCCTAAAACATTAAAGTCTTACCTTGACACACGTCACAGCAGTGGAACAGCAATCACGGTTTCCATTTCAGTAACGCTCTCTCCAACTTTGTGTCTTTCCCAGAGATTGAAACACAGGCATGCTTCCTTTTTCTAAGGATGAAGCTGCTTCACTACAAATTCGTGACACTGTGTGCACTGCCTACACCACAAGTTTCCACAGTCAATTGCTGAGTTTTTGAAAATTCTAGAGTTGCCCTGTATTCCAGATTGGAGAGCTTTCGTAAAAACTTGTTTACATTAAATATATTTTTTTCTGCCCTGAGAATGAATCACTTAACATTTGTTGATCGAAAAAATCACTTATCCTATCTTCAAGGGAGATGTTCGCGCACTCGGATCACAAACACTGGAAAAAAAAATTATGTCTATAATAATTAAATGAAATAATAACAATATTTCAGCTCGAGTTCAACACACGACTAAACGATTCCGTTCACTTTAACAAAATAACACACCTGTACTCTGAAAATGAACTGAAAATTAACTCTGTTTCAAACTGCGTGGCTTCTGTTTTCATAGTAGGTGCATTATTTATTTGTGCTTGAGATATTGTGAGGAAAGAATGGTGTTGTTTCCCAGGCTTATCTGTGTTGAATGAATGGATGTTGGGGAACCATAACCATGTGAAGATGAAACGTGCATCGGTCGCGTTCTAGGTGTCGTAGAGACGGTACTTTTGTACGGTGATGGTGAGGAAATAAATTCTTTCTTACTATAAGACTGGCATCTGTAATTTTCAAATATTATCCGTAACATTTAACCATAACCATGTGAAGATGAAACGTGCATCGCTCGTGTTCTAAGTATCGTAGAAGCAGGATTTTTGTGCGGTCATGATCAGAAAATAAAATTCTTTCTCACTATCAGATTGGCGTCTATCATTTTCAAACATTTATACTAGCGTATTTAATTAATGTAATGTTCTCAAATCAGGTGCGTGGGATGCGTGTACCACGTTCGGCAGCGCTGGTAGGAGGAGTAAGCTTAGGATTGGCTGGAGTCTGCAGTACGGCCCGCCTACATATGCTTTTAAATTTTGCGAAGATTATAGGATTATATAAGCATTGCATGATAAATTCTTTTCCTAGGTTCGAATACAAACCTGTTATGACGTTTTGCGCTGACTCGTAAGAGAAACGCGGTTACCCATCGGCCATACCAGGGAGTACTATGTAAACGTATTCCTCTCTCCACTGTGCTGATAAAATGTCAAATGCCTCTAAGGGACACAAAAGACAGTGTGCAGAACAAAAGCTCATCTGCAATTAAATAAACACAGCCACATATTAAGCCTATAATGAGGACCTTCAAATCGCATTGAATGAAACAAAACAGTAGGCTTACGGAAAGCTTCGATAATGTTGTTTGCATACAGTACCAAAGAAATACGAACGCACTAGATTCTTTCATATAGAAGTTTCATATATAGTATAAGAGCAATAACAGAAGACGAGCAAATATCATTGAAACACAAGGTGCCCTCAATGTTTGCATGGTTTGCTTTACGGCTCTTTGCAATGCGCAAGTATAGTTCGTAACTTTAGATAATACCATCGTAAACAGAATGTAAAAGATCTGATGTGCCGCACTAATATGACTCTCTACTCTTGTAAAACTATTCCTATAAATGGTTATTGTTCTATCAACTTCATGTCAATCGAGATAAACGTTATCTTATTGCTAATTTTCTTGTGGGTACAAAGTTAATATGGAATTGCTGTAGGTTTTAAACGATAGTCATGTACAAGCGTTAAAAAAACAAACATTGTCTTCCCATTTGAGCAAACTGGAAACTTCATACAAATACTCGTAAGTAGTATAGAATTGAGAGAATCAGCACAGTGTAGATAAGATGTTGAACTCTCCTCTGTGTTAATATATGAGTGATGTAGAATGCTCATTGATTTAGAACTCTCCTATATGAAAATCGAGTTGTAAAAGAAGGGGAGTGTTGGCGTAGTGCCGTTCTCCCCTGTGCAGTGAGATGTTTTTGAGGGTTGGGATGATGATGATGATGATGATTGTGTGTGTGTGTGTGTGTGTGTGTGTGTGTGTGTGATGTGTAATGTGTGATGGGTGGGATGGGTAACGGGGGGGGGGGGGTTCCGGGGATGTTTGAATTAAATGTGAATTCTTTTCGATGTGTGTGTGCTTGAACTCTCATGTATGAATATCGAAGTCTAGGGTTCGATATTGTGATGGGGCGGGGTGGGTAACGGGGGTTCCGGGGATGTTTGAATTAAATGTATTGATAGTAATTCTTCGATGACTGTGCTTGAACTCTCATGTATGAATATCGAGTCTAGGGTTTGATATCTATTACGTTCAGTGCTTCGATGTCTGTGCTTGAACTCTCATGTATGAATATCGAGTGTAGGGTTTGATATCTATTACGTTTAGTGTATGATATATGATGTAGTATCGTTATTCTTTAGATAAAAGAATATCGAGAGAATGATTAGGTATGTTTACTGGGAGAGATTTATGAAAATAAATGTAATAAGACATTCTGGTAAGGGGTGTTCCCTATGCAGAATCTCTCCTTGAGCTATTGTATCCAAGAGCGATGTAAAGGTTAAGAAAAGGTTAAATTCCATTCCCACATCGAGGTACGAGAAAATATAAATCTATTCCACATTGAAGTATAAGGGTGATGACGTGTTGTCATTCCTCAAGATTTGTGCATATGTGAGTAAATTCGAATTAACAGGTCTCACCCTGTCCCGCCAGCTCGGGAACGAACGTGTCCTCACTTCACACAAACCCTCCGTCCGTTAAGTACAATCGACGATAGGATGGGGAGGGGGGAGACAGGTATGATCACGTTTCATCACCCATCTGCTCACTCGGGAACGAATGCATTCTCACTTCACATCGCAACGTCAAGATGAGTGGAACAACAACACCTATCATTGAAAGTGATACCAGATTCTGGGAGAATCTACGCAATTTCGAAGATTTGCAAAAGCATTGGGTTGAGCACCACGATGAAACGTGTGATGGAAAGATGCATCAAGTGATTTGCAAGAATCCTTCCCATCATGATTCGATCACATCTTATGCTCAATGCGGAAAGAATTGTAAAGTGTACCTCGGGTAAGTAGAATTATAATTGTGTGTTAACGTGAAAGTGTTGTTATGTGTTAGATAACTAATGATAAATATGTTTATTTCAGTAAAGCCCAAAGTGAAGATGTGGCATGCCAGTCCGAACAGGATCAAGGTGAAGATGTGTGCGGTCCGTACAATGATCGTCCGTTTAAGGATATCGGTACATCGAAACCCGAGGAGGAAGTCATAGAAAAGTGAGTATAAAATAATAAGAGTTTTACGTTAACAAGTGTATTAAATATTCACGATGTTGAGACATAGTTCGTGTATGTCCGCAGATCCAGTAAGAAAGGAGACAAGAAAAAGAAGAAGACGAACTGCAAACCGAGAATCGTCAAAGCCAAGAAGACGTTCGATCAAGACAGTTTCATCATAATGATGTTCGAACCCTTCACACCCTTCGCAGAAGAAGTAGAGGAGGAAGTTGCGAGTGATGGTAAATAGTGTGTGCATGAACGATAACGACATCTCCATCAGCATTGACTTTCGTGTGAACATAGGATTATACAATGAACTCCCATCACTTTACATTAAAGACACACATGACGATACGTTTGTGTATATTACAAAAGAGGATTGGGAGGTAATAATGTCAAATTTGTGTGTTTTGGATACGTATCTGAAAGATGGTAAGCATCCATGTGCACCGTACAGTGAAAATATAATATATGCATTTAATATAATGTTATGCATGAATAAGATGCAAGAAATAACGTTTGTGAATACATGTTTAAATGTGGGCAGTATAAATCTGAATAGTACTGCATTCAATGGACTTAAAAGACTAATTCCATATATTGAAAGAAATTTATATCAGTTGTATGATATTCATAAATCATTATGTTCATATGATGCAAAAAGCAGGAGTGCAAGGAAGAGGATATTGGAGATGTATGTTAAAGTCAATAAAAAGATAATTTGAATTTGTAATGTTTTATTTATTACACCTATATGATAGATTGTACAACATGAGTTAGTGGTTTATAAGTGAATAATTTATCATGAATAATTAAACAGAATAATGAAGTTTGTGCAGGAAAATTTGACGATGCTTGAACTTCCAATCTGACATTCACTGCCCCCGTCACAGTATCCTCAGGTTGATGAGAGCAATCGATGACGAATAGCGGTGCATATTTCAGAAAGTCGTTCCTTTTCAAAAGAGGGTAATTCTCCTTTCATAGTAGGATGATTGAAATTTGGAATATTGATCATACAGAGATGCAAATTTCGAATTGGCGAAATCCAAATTCATATCGTGATAGGGGTAAGATTCACTGTTGAGATAAAGTTTCAGATTGGTGATATTACAATTATCAAATAGAGAAGCATCCTTAGCGAGATGATTCAATCTATCCACTTGTGCACCGACTATGACGAAACGTGGTTTTTCAAGTTTAGTCGTGGTTGCAATGTTCCATGTGAACGCTTTAGTTTGCGGTACAGCAGGTTGAGTGTGAAGGTCCAAGGTTCGAAATGCGACGTGTAGAGGTTTATCCGATTTGACGAGTTTAAGTTTATCAACTCGTTCAGAATCTGAAAGTCGAAGTACAGGCATCCTCCATTCGAGTCTAGTTAGTTGTATGGTTGTAGGATCGTTTCCAATGATACAATTATTAGAATCCTTAGATCTAATGAGAATAAGTTCAAACTTGCTATTAAGTATGACCTCCTTGTGATCGTCGGCGAAACCCAGCAACATCGAAAGAGGAACGATAGCATTGAAGATACCATTCGATCTATTCACGATGTCTACCACACCTCCAGGATAGATCCATCCAGCATTTAGTAAACGATTCGATTCCAGTTCATTCAGTGCAGCATAGTTACGCATCGTTGATGAAATGCCCGGATTCCTAGTTCTATCAATAGTCGTTCCATTCATATCCAGACGAATCTCATCGAATAGGAATGCCATAGCATTGTTACTCAATTTCGATGTGGCAACGGTGCCGTCGGGTTTAGTGAGAGTCCCCTCAATGTAGAGATAACTTCTACTAGGAAGCGTGTACAAATCTTCAGCTTGACATGGAATTCTAATTTCATCGTTCACATCGAGAGCTGACGTATTGTACGGTAGGAATACGTGTTCTTCCTCCTTACTGATCTTATCATCAAAGGTCGGAATCCCGGTCACGTCCAACACATCCATCATAGAACCTTGAAGCCTAAGTTAGCGAGAAATTGTCGATTAGACGATGTGATTAGCTTGCGGGTCGATGATCGAGTAGAGATCAATCTCGAGAGATGTTTTTTAATATAGCATCGTCTCTTAAAACTTATACCCATTACGACGTATGTGCAATCGTACAGTGATGGTTTCGTTCCTGAAATCTAACTTATCGCCGTTCTGGTCTACCACTCTAATGTCGAGATGATCAATGAGATTCGTATCGATGATTGGTAAATATATAGGACTTGATGGTTCCTGCGAAATATGATAACCTGGAGGTACCGATGGGAAAAATTCATACAGAGAATGACCACTTTTACCATTGATGAAAGATCCCGTTGCAAGACTACACTCGATACGTATGATGCTGACTTTGAATATGTTAACCAAATCATTAGACTCGGTCAGCACGTTTGCCGGTACCCTCTGTTTAGAGGTGAAACCGAGAAGTGAAGCATTAGATCTCTCACGACTAAAGTCGATAATATAGGGAGATTGAATTTCTGATTTCATGGTGTTATTATTAGCACGTAGAATAAAGTCGTCACCGATGTCGAGAGCATCCTTGATCAATCTGGCGATATCATCCAATTCATAAGTACCCGGTGGAATTACTATACGTTCGACTTTTCCATCGCGAACGTAATGGAATAGATTATTACTCTCGTCCACATTCGGAATTGAGTAAAAAGTCTCAAAATTCAATAGAGCTATCTCGTAATGTCCGTTAGGATCCAGATGTAATGGTGGATTTAGAAATGTAGAGAAGCTGGTATCACTACCACTCACGGTGATCGTGTAACTCATCGAGGAGAAACTGAAGGCACAAGTGACCGCAAATCACAGAATCGAATTCTTGAAATCTCGTCGTATTATATAGGAGCTTGACACCCGAAAGGTACGTTTCTATCTCTTCCGGAGGTCTCAGATCGCCGAAACTGTCAAAGTAGTAGGCAACGTCACCATCCTTACGTATAGCAACCCAATGTGTACCAGGGTTATTTGATGTATCCAGATTCACTACTATTCTCTCATAGTATCGATGATGTGGAGGTAGTTTATCGATCATGTAGACACCTCTAAAATGTGGAATGCGTAGACGTCGTGCATACGAATCGATCTCGTTAGCACTCAGGGCTTTTTCCGGGATAAATATAGGCCTCGCCACGAGTTTTTTGATCGAAGATATAATCCTCTACCCTTACGACGTCTCTTACGGCGAAGACCTTTGCCCTGAGCCAAAGATTCCATGCGCTCGTTGTGACGTGTTAATTCCGCAAGTTGTTTTGCATCCGAACGTTTCTTATTGACAGCCGTAGCAATCTGAGCAGCACCTCCAGCTAGACCACCTGCTGCACCTAGAGCTGCTAAAAGGGGTAGCAAAGGTAAGAAACCACCTCTCTTGTTGCGACGTTTACGCATGCCAGCGCCCGCTGCCATTTTACCCTTCATAAGTGTAGTCACAAGTCGAGCTGCAAGTCGTTCGCCCAAAGAAGCGTCGGCAGACTTTACACGTCTCCAAGCTTTCTCTACCAACACCTTATCGGCTAGACGACGAGATTCTGTATCAGTACTCTCTGCGTAAGCCCGATCGTGATCGAGACACGCTGAATCTAACTCGTTCACCGGTAAGTCACCTCTCTGCAAGCGTTTATGTAGTTTCGTTCCGGGACCGCAGAAACGATAACCCGGTAAATGTGCCTCAAATGGTAATGAATTAATCAAGGAATTAAGAATTCCCGAACCTTTGCGTGCACGTGTAGAGCGCATGTCTCACTATGAAATAAAAAAGGCAAAACGTGCGCTTTATAAGTATACGATTCCTATGACGATTGGCTAAATCCAGTAAAGACATAGATTGCCCTTATCACGAACGAAATAAAAGACAAAACTTATGCTTTATAAGTATTAGTCGCGATATGGAGATAGTAAAGCAAAAGTGTACGCTACCCATACAGGTGTTAGATTTCGAGGATGACATTCGCAAAGGACGACACGGTACGTTGTTTCCGAGTAACGTTAGAGCGCTCATACTTGGCAGTTCAAATGCTGGAAAAACGAACGTTTTACTCAACCTGCTTATTCACGAGAATGGTCTGAGATTCGAAAACCTCTACATATACTCGAAATCGTTGCAACAACCTAAATATCGATATTTACTCAGGTTACTGAAAACTATACCCGATATAGGTGTATTTACGTTCGATTATGGTGATAAAGTAATTCAAACGTCGGATGCTAGAGAAAATTCGATATTCGTATTTGATGATGTGATAAATGAAAAACAGGGTAAGATAGCTTCATATTACAGTATGGGTAGACATCGTAATGTCGATGCTATATATTTAGCACAATCATATGCTAAAGTACCTAAACATTTAATTAGAGATAATGCAAATATGATTATATTCTTTAGACAGGATAATCTCAATTTAAAACATATATACGAAGATTATGTAAATACCGATATGTCCTATGATGAATTTAAGAATATGTGTAAACATATATGGGAGAGTGATGAACGATCCTTTGTTGTTATAGTACCAGAATATCCACTGAACGAGGGACGCTACCGTCACGGTTTTGATCGCTTTATCAGAATGAATAAATAGAATAATCCATCACTTAAGCAATGAGTATCGACAGGTTCGGATCCCGAAGAATCATACCCTCTAGGGGTGTGTTCAATCGATATATCATAACTAGAGATGGATCGGGAAACTATCGATTCAAGGGAAAGCGGTTGTGCAATATTCACGACCCTGAAGAAGGTGACGATGCATCGACTAAACGTTATGTGGATACGCATACGGCTGACGTCGAGAATCGAATGCAGATCTTCAGCGAGCAGACCTCGTATCAGCGTATGGGCGAGTTTGAAGCTATGCTTAGGGATCACCTACAAAAATCGCTCGACATCCAATACAACAATTTAATGGAGTACTTAAGTAAATATGCATTTAAACGTGATTCCGAAAATAATGTCATTATAGATGGTATAAGAATGAAAACGCTGTTGGACCCCCTTCACGAACACGACGTTCCTAATAAAAAATATGTAGATGATAGGATTCCAATTCACGACTCTAATGAAACTCTATCATTTCGAATGAAGAGATTGAAGGATTTAGCCGACCCGATAGATGATAGTGATGCAGTCACCATGAGTTATGTTAATCATTTCCTTATACAGAAACATAATGAATTGCAAACGGGTTTAACTGAGACTATAACAAACATTGTCGATACTATTACACGGAAACAGAATGAATTACAAAGTCAGTTAACTAGAACAATCACCTCCGCTAGCGAGACTATTACTACAGCTGTAGAAAAAGAAGTGAAAGAACTAACCGCACGACAAACGGAACTTGATAATAAACTAATCACTATAAATAATGATATTCATACTATGAAAACACGAATGAGAAATGTTGTAAACACTATGTTACAACAATTGAAAGCACAACTCATAATTTCATTGCAAACACGTCCGTTTCGAGGTCCCTCTTTAAGGTATACGTTAACATCGGGACTCGAATACTATAAAGTTCCTGGAAATGGAAGTGTACTCTCGTGTTCCATCGTATCATCGGTACATCCGCATGCTGTAAATGATACATTGTTTGCAATAAACGGAAGATTAGTTGAAAGATATCCTGTAAGAGTTGAAACTGGCGATATTCTATCGTTTACAGCGCCAGTCGGACGTGCTAAAGATGGTCATATATTAAGTATAGAACTGATAGTTTCATATAAATTAGCAGTAGCTGATTAATTATACATTCATTTCGATATGGATGCTGAAGCTATAAGACTTAAGGAATCCATTGCCCGTCACAGTAGGGCAATAAGAGAAAAGTTACGTTCTCTCAAAGGAATGAAATTCGAAACGCAACGAGTCATGTCTGAAGTTCTTCAACCTGTAACCGAACCATTGAAAGTAATAGCGAAAGCACACCAAGACAACAACGACGACGAAACTACAGATGATGCTAACGGATCTGATCTCGTGTCAAAGTATCTACACAAGGTTCGAACTGCTAGTTCGAGTGACATGGACAATACTTACGGCATACGTTACGAGGATAATGAGTATAAATTGGGTAACAAGACAGTTGTGTTTAAATCTGATGGTGTTCAGATAGGAACAGAAACGTATGAACCCACAGCAGGCTTATATGAATTATTATTTAAACGTTTACCTCGCAAGACATCGTACACAGATGATGATTTAGACGTGTATTCGCAAATCTTACAGAATACTCAAGTTTACAGACACGGTTATTCAAGAGATGGACGTTTAAGAGCAAATCGAGGGTTCAAGTATCGTCATATCATTCGTGACCTTGTTAGTAATCGAACTGGATTTGGTTTACGTTGGAAAGAACATGTACCGCAGAGAAAATTAGATTACATCTACTGGAACGATCCGAATGAAATAATAAACAGATTAAGATTATTAGTTGCGTCGAGGGATGCAGGTAATTTGAATCACTCACCCGAGATAGAAGAAATTATTACAGAACTTAAAACTTCAAAAATTATAGCATGATAAAACGTCGCATTGCAACCGAGTTACATGCACCAGCTAGAAGACGATTTTTACGTCGTAAGATCATAAGCAAAGGAATGAACGATTTAGTACAAATAGATCTTATGGACATGTCTAATTATGCAAGAGACAATAGGAATTATAAGTATATTCTTCTTGCATGCAATTTTTATTCCAAGATGGCTTATGCACGACCATTACGTGATAAAAGTGGTATTAACGTTTCGACTGCTATGGAGGAGATATTGAATGAAATGGAATCGTTTCCGAAGAATGTTCAATCTGATAAAGGAAGGGAGTTTTACAATAAACATTTCCGCGAACTAATGAATCGTAATAATATTAATCATTACAGTACATTCACACACGTTAGGGCTGCTGCAGTGGAACGTTTAATAAGAACGATCAAACTGATTTTGCATAAGGAATTTATTGTTCAAGGCTCATATCAATGGATAAACATACTACTTAGAATTATTCATACCTACAATAATACTTACCATCGAACGATTCGTATGAAGCCTGTAGAAGTTCGTGATAATTCTCTCCTGCTCAGCGTCTACAAATATGATAGAAGTCTGCGTGAGAAGCGAAGATCTAGGCTTCATCGTGTTGGTGACTACGTGAGGATTTCTAAGCATAAAGGTGTTATGGAGAAAGGTTATCTACCAAATTGCAGTGTTGAAGTCTTTAGGATACGTACAGTGCAAAGGACACATCCATTGACCTATCTCATCGAGGATCTGGAGGGTAAACTGATTGAAGGAGCATTCTACGGTTATGAATTACAGAAAACTCAATATCCAGACACGTATTTAGTTGAAAGGATCATCAGACGTCGTGGTGATAGGATTCTGGTGAAATGGTTAGGATTTCCTACCCGTGAATGGATTAATGAGGTGGACATTGTATAAATAAAAAAACACACAACTCAATAAAGAAATATAATTTTAATGATATATTGTGTTTGATTTTTTTTTTCTTCACATTGATTCCTGACATCTTCTGTAACTGCTAATTCACATCTCCTTAACTTAAACATGATAATAACATTTTTATACTTTTTTAAAAATCTTCTGTAACTGCTAATTCACATCTCCTTAACTTAAACATGATAATAACATTTTTATACTTAAAAAAAAAATCATACATGATTATAGTTGAATTAACATTTAATTGTAGAGATTTTAACATAACGTACATGCTAGTTCACATTGAGTATATATAAATTCACCTACCCTTAACGTAAACATGATAATTACAATTTGAAGTAATTAGTAATATACGTTAAACAAACATCATACATGATTATAGCTGAAATAAGAGCCTTTGTACATGCTAGTTCACATTGATATATATAAATCTCCCCTCACCCCTTAACGGAGACATGATAATAACATTTTGATATAATTAGTAAATATATTTTAATAAAAAATCATACATGATTATAGTTGAATTAACATTTCATTGATTTCTGCTATCTAACATTTCAAAACGACATGAATAGGAAAAAATATTCCTTCACCCCTAACATAAACATAAAAAAAGCAACACGTTATCTTTCAAATGAAGTAAATATGTTATTATCATGTAATTAGTAACACACTTTACAAATATACTTGAAACTCAATTATTTCGTTTTTTGAAATACAGTAATATGTTATTATCATGTGCCTAGTAATACCTTTTAACTCAGTTGTAACACACTTTACAATTATACTTGAAACTCAATTATTTTATTTTTTGAAATACAGTAATATGTTATTATCGTGGCCTAGTAATACCTTTTAACTCAGTTGAATCTATGCTTTATTGAGAAAAGAAAAAGAAATTTACACTTGACAATTTTCTATAGCATAATGTCCCCATGCTAATGTTGAAAATGAATTATTGGGAATGTATCGTTTTGTATCGATACCACTTAAAGCTATCTTATTAGATTCAATGGTATGAACAACATGTTTATAACTTCTGAAACATGTCTGCATGCTTCGATGTATAGTGTCAGGATGTGTAATACATGAGAGATATTGTTCAAAGGTTATGAATCTCATCGAATCTTTTGTTACACCTTTTGATTTTTTAATCACTTCAGTATCATATCGATAACTATATAATTTCGATTTCAGCCCTACATATTCAGTCATCACTCTACCGGCTAGCTCATCCTTGAATAATCCTGAAATTTTCTTATTTGCTAACGGAATACCATACACATTATCCATTGGATAATTAGATGTATCGAATAAATGTATATTGGTTTTAATAAATTCATATATATCGCAGCTAGATTCAAAGAGAAAAGCATCCGTGTCCGTATAGATTAAAGTTACATCTTTCAATTTTTTCTTCAGAATTTCATAATAAAAATCATACATTTTATGTTTGGATAGATCCAGGATTGCTTGTCCTATGTATATTGGCTTATTCATCAATATTTCATCTCTGACCAATTCTATACCTATTAAATTTTCATCAAAAATCACGTACCTTATACATGTCTGTCGAGCTAACAATTTACGCGCTCGTTTCCAGCTGGTAGCTAAATGAAATGAATTATAACGTTTTACATTCTCTATAAATTTTCCATAAACACAATTATTCATTAACTTCCATAGATTTTGACCAAATTTCGTCTTATCTTCAATACGTTTACCAACGTTGAGTTCAATGTAAGGATTTATCCAGTTAGATTGTTTGTAACCTATTACTCTATGTATACGCGATGGAATCAAACCAAGTTTAACACATTGTTGAAAATTCAGATAATGTAATACGTATTTATTTTTATCATTCAATGTTGTTAGCAATTTTGTATACTTATCACCTGGCGCGATTTCATTCAAAGGGCATAATGGCAAATCATTTTGTATATCATGAAGTTCCTGTGGATATTTAAAGTCTACTTCCAACACATATCCCACGTCAGAATCACTTGTAATAGACATAAAATCTATTGATTTAATTTCAGCATCAGTTAGCCACCTTATATCAGTGTATGGTAAGCTATTATTTTCCATTGTATAACTATATAGAGAATTGCAGTCAACGTACATTAAATAATTAGTTGGTTGAGTGTTATCATAGCTAGTCATGTATCTGTTATTCGCCTTTGCATACCGTTTGGACACAGTGCAAATTCCACCTCGTATTCCTTTTTCGAGAAAATCTAGCATAGTCTTATCTGTTAATAATGAAATCTGTACACCAGTCGTTCTTAACATTGCATCATAGGCTAACCCGGGAAGTGTGTAATACTGACACGGGTCGAGTCCGTACAAACCGATACTTAATTCGCGGAAGCGTTCAAACACGTCCGTTAGTATTAATGTATCGCACTTAAGATATATATTTAAATATTCACCCAGATTTTTAACATTGAATTCATTCCATACCGTTCTAGCATGACTATAATCCTCATCGCTTACATGATCAAACTGATGTTTGGATGGTAGACTATTCTCGTATAATTTTTCTATAGAATCCACATACGTGTACGGGAAGACACCTTTACGTTTCATCAGTTGTCTATGCAAAGGATTCGTGTACATATTATTGGTATAATGAAAATCATCTGCTTCTAACATATCCGAAAGGTTACTAAGTTTTGAATCCAAAAAACGATAGCTATCCAGAAATCTTAGATATATACTCATTCCATTCGAATTTGTATATCTTTTGCTAAAGGATAAGTAATTTTCAGAAGTTTGTGCAATACAGTTGATAGGTTCCGTATCGTAACCTAGTTTCTTTACTATGAAATGAGCATCGTATTTTGACAAGCAATGAAAGAATATTGGTATGAATCCTGGCATTTTCCTATT
The DNA here is from genome assembly GCA_030765055.1 of Mantis religiosa. Taxonomy (NCBI): domain Eukaryota; kingdom Metazoa; phylum Arthropoda; class Insecta; order Mantodea; family Mantidae; genus Mantis; species Mantis religiosa. The sequence goes on along the minus strand of CM060948.1, from coordinate 95,986,441 downwards.
TAAATTGCAGTGCTTATGAGCTGGGCCAACGTAACTTCCAGTCAAATGACAATGATCACGAACCTTTATACACGAGTTAAGAAATTCACGTTTGCATATGTGACATCGTGTTGCATTTTGATATTCTAGCTCATCCACATCTCTCATACTTATTTCAATTTTATTAGCATATATATTAATGACCTGATTTGCAATTAACGTTAATTCTTTAAGAAAATTTTCAATTGCATATGGACCTTCAAATGATTTGAAACGTGTTAAATTTTTATCATAACTACAGACCAAATGTAATGCAATTGCATACGCTTCATGTTTATGAATGCTACGTGTCCAGATTTTACTCGATACATCTTGACACGAATCTACCTTACGTAAGATACATTCTATGTCTGCATAAACCACGAATGGAACTTTTAGACATTTCGAATATGCGTTAAATTCAACGAGATCAGTTTTACCAGCCTCGGGCATTCTGATAATTTGATTCATCATACACCTCTTTTTATGGCTATTTAAACGTGATTCTGATGTGAAATACAAGTTACAATTGTTACATAACCATTTTCGCCCATTATGTTTAGTTAGCTGCTTTCCTAGCAAACGTGACAAGTCTGTTATCAGACAATAATGTCTTTTATACATTAAAAGATTAACATGATGTGATTTTATCTCTCTTGGTTGATATAAGAGAATAATCGATTTATTTTCAACACCGTATATCGTTATTGAAATATTTGAATTTTGATTCTCGAATTTTTCTACATCTTTCAATGATACGGGGAATGTTATATTCTCAAAGTTAAATTCGTTACGAAAATCATATCTTTTATAGGAGGTGGGTCGATTCTTGTTACGTTCTACTGGGTATTTGGATGCTAACAGACAGTATGCAAAGCAATATTTATCAGTATTACGAATGTTAATAACAGCTCTCTTCGATTTTATAAAGTCGGGTAATTCAGTATACATCCCTGCATTCAATGAATCGTATTGTGTCACATATATTGTTAATTTCTCAATACTGTATAAAGCTTTTGAACTGGTACGCGATTCAAAATTATCCATATGATCTAGTATAGGTTGTACAATCTTCTCTTCATACCATATAGATTTATCTGTAGATTGCAATATCACCTCAAGTTTACTGTTAAAGTTAAATGTATGAATATTATCGCTCTCTTGTGATATTATGACATATTGACAGGATAAACAGGATCCTATCTTAAGACCTGATTTATACATGTTTAAGCCCTTATCAATTTCATTCAAAATTAAAGGTTTGCATTCTGCTAAGAATATAACGGGGTCAAGTATATTAACACAGTTGTGAATTTCGTAGGTGGTTAATCGTTTTTTGAAAGCAGACTCACTGTGAATACATCGTAATCGTTCAGCCTGGGTCACGTTCGAACAGGTTTCATCTTGCTGAATCGAGGGTTGTCCAGTGGCAGTATCGGAGCATCTTGTCGTCGTTTCTGAAAAAAAGCAATTACAACATTCGATTAACTTTACATACGGGAACATTGATTTACATGTATGTAAGGTGGTAACAGAAATAACATACATGTTAATAACTTTTACATGTATGAATCTCAATTTTACGTAAACTCTATACTTTACGTAGAACGTAACATGCATGTAACTTTTACATATGAAAATAGTTACATAATGATTATGTATTTTACAATTATTGCTATCATCACGTAACTACAATATTCAGATAGTATGTAACTGTTTTACGTAATGCTCTCTCCCTTACATAAATGATAAAAACACACAACGTAAACCATATAGATGTAAAATACCGTAACTGAACTACGATATTCACATGTACGTTTTACACATATAAATTAACGTTCTTTTTTCACCTACAACGTTACTTTTACGTGTAACAAACAAACGTAACTAACATGCATGTGAAATAACGTAACTGAACTACGATATTCACATGTACGTAATTATTACACATGAAAATTAACCCTACAACGTTCACTCTCAATTACTAATACTACATGACGTGCGATAATTAACACTTTAAGTTCTAATACAACATGTACGTACATGCAAGTAACTACATTCAATTACTAATACTACATGACGTGCGATAATTAACACTTTAAGTTCTAATACAACATGTACGATTTCACATTTACATGCAAGTAACTACATTATCACTTTTTTTTTATGAAATTTTATTCAATAATTGTACTCACCTTTTGACGACATTACGGGCTGCTTAAAAAAGACAATTTATGTCGTTTGAAACCACTTTCTAGTGTTTCCTCGCCATGGTATTGGAGTATGCAGTCACCACGATTTAGTAGATCTTTCTGCGCTGCGGTCATATGTTTGAATCTCTCCGGGAGGAAGACTTGGAAATCTGATGTTTCGACGACGACCCGTTCACCATATCTGGTCTTCACGGTTTTGACGGATCGAATGATGTGTTGAACGGACTGATCTAATTCACGTAGTTTCTTTGTGGGAAGATGTGTTCCACCTTCAGCTAGTTGATTTAGCTGTAGCATCTCATGATCTGAAACATACATATAAGCACACACGAATCAGTATTACTTCAACATTCTTCGTAAACAGAGATAAAAAATGAATTACAGTATACAACTTTTCTATCTTACCTGTAGGATCCATATTTCCAGAGAATCGACTGCCTCCTCACTCATCCGTGCCGCGGTATTTATTAACAGTTGCTCCGCCCCCCCTCCGTCCGGGAGAGGTGTTACTGTCTACATATTACGCTATGTGTTTAAAGTAGTTGTGACTACGTTATAAGTTAGAAGGTAATACTAGTAACTTTATTATCATAGTTTAAACTTTATATAGGTTCATCATTTTTTACACCCCCTCCAACCGTATCTCTCCTTCCCAAACACCATGTTGCGTGCGCACACTAACTGTGATTCGTTCCCTACATCTTGGAGGGGGGATATAATTACACATTTCTTTACACACACATACTTGTACAAAATATATTTTTCTGAACATTTGATTTTTTTACATTTGGTATACTAACACATTCATAGTATTGCTTCATCATTCATACAAATATATAGATTCATTCGTTTAATTTTAAAATATATTCTTTTTTTCCCTAACGTTATTTGATAAAGTTAGACTTCGCTACAGCAATAAGAATGTTTTGACCACCCCTGTCACCAGTCTGGAGAGATTAACTCTTTTTTTTCTCTGACCCACATACCAAAAGGGATGACGTTCAGTGGAGTATTCGTAATACTGAGGGGAGATTTTCTAGACAATTTTTTTATATGGAGGGTGATACCTTGCCATGAATAGTTAGGATATCTACACTATAGACCCCTACTTGCGTATATATATTATCGTATTGATTGATCAGTTTTGTATTACTCATATCTACTTGAAGATGAGATACTTTTCTCTCGTTGTCTTAATCATTTTTAAATAGATGGTAAGTGCTTTTATTTTATTTTCGATGTTATGTTCCACTTTTATCATGCTTAGAGGGAATATTCTTTTTAAGTTATCGTGCTTAGAGGGTGCGTTCCTTTATCATGAAAACCCTTTCAAACAGCTTTACATTTGCATTCTTATACTTTTCTCTCATTTTTTTTTATCATTCTTAAAGAGATGGGTAGTGCTTTTATTTTTATTTGCATTTGCTATGTACCACTTTTATCATGCTTAGAGGGGACATTTCTTTGTCATGCGACCCTCTCACATAGATTTACATTTCCATTCTTATACTTCATCAATGTGGAATAGATTTATATTTTCTCGTACCTCGATGTGGGAATGGAATTTAACCTTTTCTTAACCTTTACATCGCTCTTGGATACAATAGCTCAAGGAGAGATTCTGCATAGGGAACACCCCTTACCAGAATGTCTTATTACATTTATTTTCATAAATCTCTCCCAGTAAACATACCTAATCATTCTCTCGATATTCTTTTATCTAAAGAATAACGATACTACATCATATATCATACACTAAACGTAATAGATATCAAACCCTACACTCGATATTCATACATGAGAGTTCAAGCACAGACATCGAAGCACTGAACGTAATAGATATCAAACCCTAGACTCGATATTCATACATGAGAGTTCAAGCACAGTCATCGAAGAATTACTATCAATACATTTAATTCAAACATCCCCGGAACCCCCGTTACCCACCCCGCCCCATCACAATATCGAACCCTAGACTTCGATATTCATACATGAGAGTTCAAGCACACACACACATCGAAAAGAATTCACATTTAATTCAAACATCCCCGGAACCCCCCCCCCCCCCTGTTACCCATCCCACCCATCACACATTACACATCACACACACACACCATCATCATCATCATCATCATCATCATCATCATCATCCCAACCCTCAAAAACATCTCACTGCACAGGGGAGAACGGCACTACGCCAACACTCCCCTTCTTTTACAACTCGATTTTCATATAGGAGAGTTCTAAATCAATGAGCATTCTACATCACTCATATATTAACACAGAGGAGAGTTCAACATCTTATCTACACTGTGCTGATTCTCTCAATTCTATACTACTCTCGTAGTATGCAATATCTCGTAGTATGGAGTATTTTCGAAGCTGTCCACAAACCTGATATCTGCACTGAAACCTTGGAATTGAATTTGTGGGTGGAGCACAATACTTTCCCTACTTACTGTAATTACATATTAGAGAAAGTAAAAATAACTATGATTATCCATGGACAAGCCAAATAAGCATTCATCTACTATTTACAGAGCTAGAAAGTGAGTCTATTCTCTAGAAAATAAACATTTTTTAAAAATAAATGGAAAGCATTCGGTTGTTTAGACTGTTCTTGTCTATTATCACGGACTACACATGCTAGTTCAATCCTGGCAACTGGCTTTCGTCGTTCGCTGCAGAACAAACTTCGGTCACGCCATTGACGTTTGTTTAACTGGATTACCCCGTTGCGTTCTGCAACTGTTCTAAAATACGAAGGGATATCTGCTTAACTGGTAGATGGGGCAATTAAGCCACCTGTTAACATTATTTATTTTGTCACTTCCTTTCACCCCTTTGATCTTCACATGTATCAGGCTTGCAAGGCCAGGTGACGGCTTATTTGTGCGTGGAGGCGAGACGGTGGAGTTTGCGCTGCGTACAAATTGATTTCTCCCTAACGCTTGGATGGCCAGCTGAAGCCCACTTCTAGAAGTCCTTGTTTCCGGCAACCCCTGGATTGCAGATGGCGTAGGCATGCTTAACATTCCTTCTTAGTTTCCAACATCGCCCTTACCTGGTTTTCCCTTTATTCTCTCCTTCCAGCGCTCTCGCAAGACACCAAAAATTATGATTTATTCGCTGGTTAGTATCCCTTGGTTTATAGAAAATAAAAATCGAGAACAATTGTGGTTGTAAGGGCACTAGGAGGTTATTTTTATCCGGAAAGGGCTAGTTTTTAACAATATTAAAATATAAATATACAAAAAACTAAAGATTGCAAGAAATTGAAATTTGGTATGATTATAATGTCACCCAATTATCGGGAAGCACAACAAACGACAGCTGAGTAAGGGATCAGAGGCCGTGCCACGCCCACCTCATTAGTCTCTGTCACTAACTGAGGGGGATGATTAGGGAAATGTCATTTGTCGCTGGCCGCCTCTTTTCCCCTCCCACTGCCATCTGGAACCTTCGCGTGGATTCACGGAAACCAGAGACTTCTATAAGACTGTGATATTCCTATAAAAAGGGCTGCGGTGAGTGAATCGAGTCAGTCAGTTCTTGGCGTAAGAATGCAGTGCTAGTGTACGACGAGAAGACTGTGTGAGTGCATCGGAGGATTGTACGTAATTACGAGTGCAAGTGAAATTGTAACGGACGAACTGGTGGATCGTAATTGTGTGCATTACGTAATTCTGTGTAATTGGCAAGGGTTTAACTGTAAGTTGGTGGAAATAAAGAACATTTTTGAGTGGTGCAATTGGACTTTTCATTTCACGAACCCACAAAGTCACAATAATATAAGGATGTGTGCATTTAAAGACTGTGTAATATTTATTTACATTAGGTTCATACAGTTCCTTGAAAATGGGCAAAAGGCACTCTGTGTATCCTGAAGAAAAGTATTACACCCTATACTTCAGTTCTAGGTTCCTTATAGGAATTTACAGCTATTGGCACCAATCTTTTTCCTAAATAACATATGGCACAGTTTTATAATCTAAACTAAATAAAAAGCATACATAGTTTATACTATGCACATGGAAAATTATTTAATTGTGTTAAGAAAAAGATAATATTTTTTAGGACTGAATTTTATTTTCCCTCCATTTTATAAATCATATGGATATAAAAGTTAGATTAATGTGTTCATCGAACATTAACAAATAAACACTAAAATTGTGTATCAATATCTTTTATATTTTTTGAGAAACATACATCTAAAGTATGAAAAAATCAAGGTTTTGGGAAATCAAGATCAACGATTAAGTACCATTCTTTTTAAATTATACATACTCTCAGAACATACCTGCTCCATATTCCTGCCCAGTTAGGTTTTCCTCATCTTTTCTTCTCCTTTTCTTACTTCTAGCTCTACTTTCAAGCAACCGAGATGTTCTTTTTGGCTCTGAGAGTCGACGCACATCTTTTTTTAAGAGATGCTGCCCTCATATTTTCACCAACCTTTATACCCATTTTTGTCATTACTTTATGCCTACCACTGCAGCTATCAGTATAACAAATAACACTAACATATACACCAAATTTTAAAGATTTTGGCCCAACTTGCACAGTTTTTGGAATTCTTTCCCATATTATATGATGAAAACTTTCATTTGGGTTTTGGGTTCGACCATGCAAGCACTTTATCGGTAATTCATCTTGAGAAAGTTCCCTAAATACCGGTTTAATTGCAAAAGAACCTCATCTGGAAGAGAGCGTTTATGTTTATAAATTTCTTTCCTAATCTGAACTCTTTGAAAGCCACACCATGTATCTTCACCTTTAGGACACAAACCATGCTGTGGATTACTATCTGTGGATAATTTATGAAAATGAATGGCCCAAATAGCTTGTTTAATTTCTGCAATTGTTTTACCTGTATTTCTCCTGATAGCTAGTCCATAATACTGCTGCAGGAGGTCAATCTCACTGTCTGTTAGTCTTCCACGACCTGCAAGTGGTTTGCCATCTGGAAGAATCTTTCCCTTCATACTACATCAGAAAGTGGGCATATCATTGCGCCGCCATCTTTAAATTGATGGACTAAAGGGCTTTAATAACAGCTGACATCCTATGCTATATATCATTTAAAAGCTGAAGAATTATGTAATTTTTAACACTAAAAACAAAAGTTCGATGTTTCGAAGTCCATCGACCTTCCAGTGCCCTTAACCGATAATATAACACACTATATAGGCGTTCATTTTCACTTAAAGAAAACATTTATTTTATACTTTATTCAGTTGTAATAATCATTGCAAATAATAATTTATAATACCATGGTTCTCAATGGTTATCGAAACTTGCAACCCACATGTCTATACCACCCTCGCTACCCTGCTAAATCGCACACACCAAGGCATGGAGATATCAAGTTGCGGCCTGTTAACATGAAATTTAGCATTCGCGTGATTGTTGTTGGAATCATGATTTTTTTGGTGGACAAAGTAACGTTGTTTTAAAATGAATAGAGTGGATTATTTACTGAGAAGTCCCTTTCATTCAATAAAGATAGAAGAAAAAAACTTGAAATTAAACGATGAGGTGTACATCTACCGGATAATTTTATATTTACGCAACAACAAGAACTAAAAAACGAGGTGATTCTGTAACAGTTTGTTTAGTAAAAAGTCGTGGCTAACTGCAAGTGTGCTCGCCTCGGTAGCGTAGATGCTAGCGTATCTGCCTCTCGTTCAGGAGGTCGAATCTCGGTCAGGGTGAGTTGTCTGGATTAGGTTTCTCTGTGATTTTACCTTATCTTGAAAGACGAATGTCAAGTAACTCTAAGTTCTACAGATCCTGGACTCATTTGAGCATCATTGCACCCGTTTCATTCATCGTCCGACATGACTTAACGTCGGAGAACGTAAATAACAAAAGAGAAGGGAAAAAAATTATTTTGCTTTTACTGTTTGTTTGCTGGGCGAAGGTCTATGGACGACGGTTGATTGTAAGGATCTGAAACATTTGAGTCCACAAATTGCAAAATATGAGGCAAGTGCATTTCACTTACAAAATGCCTGAAAATTTTAATTACCGGGAACTGTAAAAATTTCTGTTCAGATTGACTCTACACATTAAATGTCAGTCCAGAAACTCAATGAACTGCTGAAAAGAGTGATTGAGTGAATAAGATTTTACGAAACGCATAATCTATGGTTTTCTGAAGTACCAAAACGCTGCAAATTGCACTAACAGCTCCAGTTTCAACAGACGAGGAAGAGAGAAATTTCAGTACATTTAAAAGAATTAAGTCTTTAATTAGAAACGACATGGGCCAAGATAGGCTTAATTCCTTTGCTGTTTGTTCCATTCAACAGAGTAATTGAAATGTTTGTCGCCCAGAAGAATAAACCTGCTCAGCTCTTGTGCACTGCCACTTGGCGAGTGGCTTGAGTTTACTAGTGTTTTGACACATTTGTGCTAGTGTAATGTTTTTGGCAATGCAACTAAAGGTGACCTGTTTATAAGATATAGCCACACTCTGCTTTCGTTGCAAGCATCTTCACATCTGGCCCCAACAAGAAAAATGCTCACATGCCGCCAATGAGATGCCATATACAGATTTCCAAGAAAATTCCCTACGATTGACCGATAAATGTTCCAAATGACTTATTTTATAAAAAAAGAAAATCAAGGACTAATTATTTTGAGATCTAATCATGATGTAATTAAGAAAATATCTAATTATTTTGATTTTTATGAAAATGCTATATTTTTAAGGCACATTCGTCATAGGTTATATGTATCGGGAATGTCCTGCGCCGTGGCGTGGTGAGCTAAGGCGTCATGCTTTGGTTCCCTGCCACGGAATGCGCCTGGGATCGATCCCACCCTTGGGGGTGTGGATTTTAAGTTCCGGGTATAGGACCGGTGACCAATCACTTCGTAAGTAAGTAAGGAGTTACGATAGGTGTCGGCCCTAGTTGCGAAAACCAACTTTCCGGCTGGGAATGCCCAGAAACTGACCATCCAGTATCGGTTGGTTGATCGCCCATCTCTACCTTACCCCCACCTCAGCTTGGGCACCAGGCCGGCAGACCTTGGCCCATTAGGGCTGTTACGCCACGGGTTAGTTTTATATAGGGAATGTGTCGCGTTTAAATGTGTCGTGTTTAACGCCCGCTTTTACTACATACGGCACCGCAGGCGATGACACTGATGATACATGAGATGAAGATGGAGCACAGGCGGAATGAGATGGCGGGGGAAACCGGAGATCCCGGAGAAAACCCGCCCCAGCGCCGTGTTGTCCACCACAAATCTCATTTTGCGGTCACCTGGGATCGAAGCCGGGCCGCCTTGGTGAGAGCCAAGCGGTCTAACCACTGAGCCACGGCGCGGCCTATATAGGGCCTGTCAAATCCTCTTCATTCGGAAGGAACTTTAAATAACGGATAAACGTGTAAGAAGTAGCGAAATATGTACGTATGTATTAGCCAATTGTGGAATACAGACCTCGAGTCTATAGACACAGTGACTGCAACCGTTTCGGGGTTCAAGGGCTGCCAATTTACGATGTTCTTTCAAAGGAGTGCCCATGAATTGGTCCGCAGGAAATGACCTGTTTATATGACTGTTCTTTTCTTTCGGGTTACTCCCACTTCAAAGGATACCGATAGCCTTGCGTTTATGCTAGTCCTTGATTCTCAACATTTCTGATTATTCCTAAATATGAATAAAATTTCTCAAATGTCATAAGTAAGAAACATGGGGCTCAAATCGAGAGACGCCAAAGAAGATTATATTACATTCTTCGTAGCTGAATGTGTTAATTCAGGAGATATTTTTCCCTCTCTACGGAGATTGCCATTAGATTGTTTTCTTACTTTGGAAGATTTGTAAAAGGAAGTATCATGCTGATTTGCTTCGTGGGCAATTGTACAAATAGCTTGTTTGAGAATTAGTTGCTTGGTTAGTAAACCACAATTGGCAGTTCTTAATATTACAAATATTAATATTATGTTTCGAAACAATAACTATGTTATACAACAAATCCTTAAGTGGCCTTAGAACTAGGATCCTGTTGTAATTTTACCTTTCTGGCCATTATAGCCGGTCAAATGCGAGTTCAATTGGACGTGCCTAACTGTTTGTAAATGGCATGTGAAATGTTAAAACATGATCTTCTTGCAGTGTTTTATTCCTGCATTTTGCTGCCTTAAATACTAAATATTACTTCACTTTTTGTTCAGCTTCTGCAATTTCGGTATATCTTCTTTGAAGATACATGAAGAAATTGCATGAGAATTATTCAAACATAAGTACAATTTTTAATTTAATAAGCATATTTTGTTTAGAAATTCAAATGTTACATAGTATGACTTTGTGGGTTCGTAAAATTCAGTCAAGTTTTCTGAAATTCAAAATGCTCTTTATTCCCATAAGAAGACACTGTTGTACAGCCCTGAGCAGCAGAATGACGTAACATACACCAACACAGTCTCTCGTGGCTTCACCACACTTAAATAAACAAAAGAATTCACCTTCACATCACTACACGATTATTATATAGTTTCCAACTTGACTCGTTATAGTTCAAATGTTCACACACACAATAAACAGCTCACTAACGACCCTATTCACTCACTGACAGCTCCCTACCGACTGTCTCTCTCTCTCTCTCTCTCTCTCTCTCTCTCTCTCTCTCTCTCTCTCTCTCTCTCTCTCTCTCTCTCTCTCTCTCTCTCTCTCGCGGCAGCCAAACAATGCCTCGCGACAATAGTTTAGGAACTTTCCACGTAAGATTTAATCTTACAAAAATGTCGTCTTTTATTCCAAAGAAATATGCTTGAGGAGTTATATGTAAAGTTTAAAATGTTTATCACGCGGTTATTTTAACTGAAACCAGCTTTATATTTACTTTATAAATTATTATCGTAGAAACTCAGATACATATAGGAATGTAAATTAATTTCCTTGACTATTTAGCTCATGGTTTTGCTAATCGATGGCTTCCTGATATTTTGTGGCTTCCGGGGGGTTTTGCCAACACACATTCAGTTGCCGGCTTCATTGTTAAAGATTGCAGTGAAGCATACTCCACACTCAACTTCTTTAACATAACATCGATAGAGTAACAATGTAGTATATCACACGCAGAGATCCCTAAATTAATAAGGATAATAAATTATTTGAACGCGTCCACTCTCCAACCATAGCTTCATATTGAAGGACAGATTATTCGAGATGGCAATCAACAAACTGCGGAATCCATAACCGGCAAGAGAATATACATAAATATTTTATGTTTCTATATCTAATAACAATACTTCTATTGTTTGCAAAAGCTGGAATTCCACCAAATTTTAATTATAATAGTTGTTTGTTTAATCAGTACACATTTTAAAGTTCCCATTAAATTTTCTTATATAAAGTTTCATTATATTGTTGTTGTTATTATTATTATTATTATTATTATTATTATTATTATTATTATTATTATTATTATTATTATTATTATTATTATTATTATTATTATTATTATTATTATTATTATTATTATTATTATTATTATTATTATTATTATTATTATTATTATTATTATTATTATTATTATTATTATTATTATTATTATTATTATTATTATTATTATTATTATTATTATTATTATTATTATTATTATTATTATTATTATTATTATTATTATTATTATTATTATTATTATTATTATTATTATTATTATTATTATTATTATTATTATTATTTGATGGAATAATAAGGCAACACAAGCCTAAGATAAAACCTTAAAACTATCTTCTTACGGATTAAATTACATACCCTTAGTTGTTTATTACCATACAACTGTTAAAGAGAGATTTGGTATTGTTCTAAACACATTTAGGAGTAAAGCTATTCTGTTTATAATAAACAAATAACCAATAACTAAGGGTATTTAATATATTCTTTAAGTAGTTTGCTTTCAGATTTATCCTTAGTCATGTAGCATAGAGGCACCGGCAATTTAATATTTGTTCCTCGGGAGGAAAGGATGAGATGAAGGAAAATGCAGGCGACGTATGAGAAGTAGGAACGGAGGACATAAGCGACAGAAGTTCCCTATCAGTTACTGGAATGAGCACCATTCTAGGATGCTCTCTGCAGCTACCCGCCCAAATCTCTGGAGGGTAGCCCAGAGGTCTACTTCAGCAGGAATTGGAGAACGCTTGTAGCCTAGCTTTCAATCGAGTTGGCACACGTAAGCAGCTTTGTGTCTTTTAGCACTTAGATTAAACAGAAAAAAAGAACAGTTGTCGAAAATACTCTTTGTTGTTGAGTCGACACTGCACTTTGTTGGCCTCAAAAGAGCAAACATATATACGAATACAAAAGACACTCCAGACGCTCTATTCTATAGAGCACATATTTCTTTATCCAATAACCAGTGACGTGGTGTTGATATAAGCAACAGCTAATACATTGAAGAATTTTACATTATTTTTTATTCAAAGAATGATGGAAAGTCCAAGCGATTTCACTTTCAGATTTCAATTGCGTTAATTTGTGAATGACCCACTGGGACCAGTCGGTGATAGGTTCTCGAGACCGATCGTCTTAACACCCTCCAGTAGTAGCGCTTACAGGCAAACTCGAAGTGTACAGATTCGTATGCGATATCATTCAGTTTGCCATTTAAACGAGCCTTCAGTTATTTATTTATAGCAAGATCGTTGCCAGTGCAGTGAAACGGCAAACCTTATATTTTGGTGTCAATTCTTTGCGTGTAACAGTAACATGGTGAATGAATTAATGTTAAAATTACCGACAATAAGAAGAATGTCATCAAGATTTGCGGATAAAGGTGACTGTGTTTGTGTTATCGAAACCTTTTATACCGGTCTTTGAGTTCACGTTCCTTTGATGAAAAGTCACATAATTTCAACAGGAAGGCCAACTGCAATCTTAAACCATTAAAAATTAAATCACACATCACAGGATCACATATTTAATTTTGATCATTCTTGCAACCAGCACATCAACAGAACGATTTTTTTCAGCGCTCCGAGAATACACACGTATCTAAGAAACACTCAAACTCAAAATAGACTTTCATCTCTGTCCTTGTTATCACTGGAGAAAGGGTTGTTTAACAAACTTAAAAAGCAACAGCAAGCATATTTCAAAACTCTGTCATTGTTGTTTTCTTTGAGAGGAATCCGGACATTGTATTGAAATATAAATGGATACTGTAAGTTTGAGAAAGTGTAGATGCATTTTAAATGACGTATCTTGCTACGATTTTCATTTCTATATCTGTGAATGTTTTATATAATATTAATCTGGAAACCCTCGGAATTCGCAACTGCCATTCCCCACATTAAGTGTAAAGGAATCGGCAGCACTTACGAATAAAGGCCGGAGTCGTGTGCGTTTTTCCATAGGTATACTGCACATGGACTGTACTGTTTACGCTCGGGCATGTTAATAACTACAGATATGTATAGCCTGACCATAACATCTGCTTCACTGCGAGAGGAAACAAAACAGTCGTGTTATGCACCTTGACCTTGCATCTGCATACACTTGAAAGGCAATGCTTCACTAGTTCGCAGAGCTCTGCGTTGCGTTGTTTTCGACGTCTGCACATTTGATGGTCATGCTGTACATCTGACGTAATTCATACTCTGTGTTCAGCTAACTTGTATCGTATGCGAGTGCACATCTCTCCGGCCTTTACTTATGAATTACCCAAGCCACGCCCCTGCCAGTAACATACAGAGTGTCGCACAAAATGTCATACATTGATAATTGCGGGTTGGCAACGTTGGAATGAAGTGACAATTAGCCGTAGTTCGTGCATGGCTCAACAGAATGTCAATATCGCACATGCGTGATTCCACCGCTTCAGTTTAGTAAAATGGCGGACAAAGTTCAGTTGACGCTAGAACAAAAAGTGAAAACTGTGTTCTTATACGCGGAAACGAAGAGCGTAGCGGAGACGCAACAAGGTTTTTATAGTCATTTTCGTACGAGGTGGGCCCCCTGCAGACAGAGAGCCTATACACTAAGTACACAATTTGAAAGTGACGGCCATATTTTAGAGCAAAAGCGACCTCGTGTCAACACAATCCGTACTCCAGAGAATATCGAGGCTGTGACACGAAGTCCCAGGAAATCCACGAGACGAGCTTCTTCAGAAATGGAAATCTCACGTTGTTCGCTACACAGAATACTTCATGCTGACGTGGAATTATTCCCATACAAAATGACAGTGATGCACAAACTCACGGAACATGACAAGGAACAGCGATTACAGTTTGCGACTTCGGCTCTTGCAAACGATGAAACCGTGATACATAACATATGGTATTCTGATGAGGTTTACGTTCATTTGAACGGTAGCGTCAATAGGCAGAATATCATATTTTGGACACGAGAACCCCCTGGTGTTGTGCACGAGATTGAAAATTACCGAGAAGAAGTTAGTTTATGGGGTGCCATATCCAACCACGGAATCATGGGGCCCATCTTTTTCAACGGCATAGTTAACAGTGCATGCTACTTGGACATTTAGCAGAACAATTTCCCTTCGCAAATTTATGCAACAGGGTTACCAATGGAGACTCAATGGTTTATGCAAGATGGAGCTCGTCCACATACAGCAAACGTTATTCTGGATTTCCTGCAACAACATTTTGGGCTCCGTCTGATGTCCTGAAAGTCTTCAGGGCGGTTCGATATGGCCGTCACACAGCCCGGACATTAATCCCTGTGGTTATTTCTTATGGGGATATTTGAAGGAGGGAGTCTACTGCAACAAACCACGCACTCTAATGCAACTGCGAGCGGCTATCACAACATTTTTACAGGCAATAACCCGCCTCGGTAGCCTAGATGGTAGCGTCTATGCATCACGTTCAAGAGGTCCCGAGTTCGAATCTTGGTTAGGCTAAGTTACCTGGATAAGGTTTTTTCCAGGGTATTCGAGTATGAATTGGGCACCATGCATTTTATACACCATACGTGTGTTATTTATTTAATAAAGTTAAAACAACTAACGCTTCCTCTGTTGAGAAGAGAGAAAAAAAGTACAAAACAGAATAAACGGTTACTCAAAAGTACCAACGTTGGCAAATTTATTTATTTATTTACTTATTTATTTACTCATGAATTTATTTATTTATTTATTTATTTATTTATTTATTTATTTATTTATTTATTTATTTATTTATTTATTTGTTTATTTATTTATTTATTTATTTATTTATTTATTTATTTATTTATTTATTTATTTATTTATTTATTTATTTATTTATTTATTTATTTATTTATTTATTTATTTATTTATTTATTTATTTATTTATTTATTTATTTATTTATTTATTTATTTATTTATTTATTTATTTATTTATTTATTTATTTATTTATTTATTTATTTATTTATTTATTTATTTATTTATTTATTTATTTATTTATTTATTTATTTATTTATTTATTTATTTATTTATTTATTTATTTATTTATTTATTTATTTACTTATTTATTTATTTGTTTGTTTATTTATTTATTTATTTATTTATTTATTTATTTATTTATATGTTTACTTATTTATTTATTAAATGTGATCATTACAGGTTTCTCCAAATATAATGTTCACTATAAAGTTACAATATGAACAAATGTATAAAAACAACACAAAATTAGTTACAGAATAAATGATAACAAAACAAAAAGTTGGTACCACTTTTTTTTTTTAATTTAAGTCCTCCAACGTTTAGTCATATCGGACGATGAATGGAATGGGTGAAATGATGCGCAAATGAGCCCAGGGTCCATAGAGCTTAGAGCTACTCGACATTTGTCCTTCAGGATAAGGGAAAATCCTGTAAAAACCTTATCCAGGCCATTCACCCTGACCGAGGTTCGAACTCGGGACCTCTTGAACGTGAGGCAGATGTTCTACCACCACGCTACCGAGGCGGGCTCTAGTACCATTGGTTCACATGTACAGTAAGTCAATCATTCTACTTTTGGTAATAACTAATCACAGGATATAGCAAAGTTTCTAATTTTCATACTAAATATATCAATGTTTAAGTTATGCAATTTATTGTATGACTGCATTCTATGTATAGGTGAATATTTATAGGAATCAGTATCAACCTTCTATGGAAGAAAAATATTACGAAATTTATTAGGTGCAACATTTGGAACGTGGAAACGTATTAGTTGTCGTAGGCTAGGGTCATCAATCATATTATGAAGTAATTTGTAAAGGAAAAGCAATAGCTGACAATTTCTCCTATGTGATACACTTCTAAAGTTGAAAAATAAAGCAATGAATTATATGATGTGAACTTAGGAAAATAATGAAAAGTTTTGACGAACACATACCTTAGAAATTTGTATTGGATAAATTCGATAAGTTTAATAAATTTGGCGGTATAAGGACTCTATTCTAGTGATGCATATTCGAGTCTGGATCTTACAAATGAATTATATAATATAATTGTTGGCTGAGTTACGAATAATGAATCCCAAACTTCTATATGCTACACTGATTACTGTGTTAATGTGTTTATTAAAAGATAGATCCTTATTAAAAATAACTCCTAAATCAGTTATTGTTTCTAAAGTTTTTAAATTAACTCCATCTATTTTGTAGTAAAGAACAATATAATAGTTTGCAATCTTTCTTCATGTAAATATTGACTTCATATCTAGCTTAAGAATGATCCTTTCAAAACTATAAGACAACAATAGCTCCTAATGCTATTTGAACTACTAATTCGAGGGGGTATACTTTTAAATTCAGGTGTCAAGGAAATGTTGTAGCATTAATATTTTAACTACCCCATAATCATACAAGGTTCAGGAATATCTGCCAAAATGAATATTATATTAATGCAAAAGACTTTCTGCAGCGTTATTTCGTTAGCCACCACACAAAACAATAAAAGTTTTTAGTGTGGTGCCGTGTTTAGAAACTGCGAATGGCACTGTTTTATGTGCGATATAATTCCTTATTGTTGGAAATAAACAGCTCTCTAAGAGGTAGGATTTGCCTGAGTACGAGGATCATAAAACAATCTCTCTCTTATTGCAGAGGTGGAGGCTAAAGGCTTGTGATAGGTATTATTAAAAACAGAAATACTGAGAAATTTATAGGAAGGTAATAACAATGCAAGAGCGTTAATAATCCATTATTTTCAGAAATGGTGGAAGTTTTCTATCTCTCAGCCATAAAAAGTAATCCCTCTTCATCTGTGGCGTAGGTTTAACGATTTTTATAGGTGCTGTCCAGAAATCCAAACGCCTCGGAGCAACCTCTCTGCCCCCGGGATTATACCAGCCGCTCTATATTTTGTTCACTTGAAACGTTTGGTAAAATCAAATATTATCCTGAGTCTGCATGCATACGGAACAGTCGTTTGAGCCCTTGGCCAACCTAACGAGAACTTTATTAGCATCAGGAACCATTGCCCATAGCTCTGTATATTCAAGCACATAGGTTTCTCATGTAAATTATAACTACAATAAACACAGCCTTCGCCATAGAGGTTGTTAATAATCAAGTATTATCTAAATCGAGAGGGATGACACAGATGGTTTCGTCTGCGGCGCGCAATTTAGGAGGCCCAGGTTCAATTCCTGAGGCCGACCTCCCTAATCAATGAGTTTTATGGAAGTGTTTCCTGGGTTGCCGAGAGAATGCTGGGAGATGTCATACCTAAACCTATATAATTTATCGTCAAACCTAAATATTTCATTTCCAAACCTAACTAAATTTACACATCAACCCTAATAATAATAACAACAATAATAATAAATAATAATAAATAATAATAATAATAATAATAATAATAATAATAATAATAATAATAATAATAATAATAATAATAATAATAATAATAATAATAATAATAATAATAATAATAATAATAATAATAATAATAATAATAATAATAATAATAATAATAATAATAATAATAATAATAATAATAATAATAATAATAATAATAATAATAATAATAATAATAATAATAATAATAATAATAATAATAATAATAATAATAATAATAATAATAATAATAATAATAATAATAATAATAATAATAATAATAATAATAATAATAATAATAATAATAATAATAATAATAATAATAATAATAATAATAATAATAATAATAATAATAATAATAATAATAATAATAATAATAATAATAATAATAATAATAATAATAATAATAATAATAATAATAATAATAATAATAATAATAATAATATTAATAATATTAATAATATTAATAATAATAATAATAATAATAATAATAATAATAATAATAATAATAATAATAATAATAATAATAATAATAATAATAATAATAATAATAATAATAATAATAATAATAATAATAATAATAATAATAATAATAATAATAATAATAATAATAATAATAATAATAATAATAATAATAATAATAATAATAATAATAATAATAATAATAATAATAATAATAATAATAATAATAATAATAATAATAATAATAATAATAATAATAATAATAATAATAATAATAATAATAATAATAATAATAATAATAATAATAATAATAATAATAATAATAATAATAATAATAATAATAATAATAATAATAATAATAATAATAATAATAATAATAATAATAATAATAATAATAATAATAATAATAATAATAATAATAATAATAATAATAATAATAATAATAATAATAATAATAATAATAATAATAATAATAATAATAATAATAATAATAATAATAATAATAATAATAATAATAATAATAATAATAATAATAATAATAATAATAATAATAATATGTATGGACCATGCCCTCGCACTGTCGAAGTTCCTTGGGACCGCCGCGCGTTGTCTCCTCTCGATTCATCCTTCCTCCCGAGGATGCACCACTTGGGGCATAGGTATAATAGATCAAGACATGTCGCAGTGCCAAATCCCCTCCTTAGTAATCCTAATCCTAAGTATTATCTAGGTGATGCCACACCTCTCTCACGCCTGTTAAAAGACAAATCTTTATTCTTTAATCTTTATGGCCATGTAAACACAACAACGTTTCGTCCGAAAAAAGTATCAATAAGTAATTTAAATTGAATCTAAATATCGCACCCCAGCACCTAGAATCTACACTGAGGTATATATTCATATTTATCCATTTATTTATAAAATTACAAAAAAACATATGTAAACTCTATACATCCATGGAAATTAATCATTCTTCCACACTGACCGTGTGAAGGCTATTTTTGGGATAGGTAGAGTCACACTGAAAAGTTTAATGCCATAACCGGGATTTGGACCACAGATCTTCCAGGTTCCGTCCGGTTGTTCGTAACCATTGAGCTATGATTTTTTTAGTCTGACTTTACCTTTCCAAACTATAGCCTACACACAGCTAGCTACACACACCGGCCTCGCGCCAGCCGGTCTGACGACATGATCCAGCCAGCGAAGAACGTTGTTTTGGAGGATAGAGCATTGAGCATTGCAGACATCGCCTCCAAAATTGGCATTTCCGTGGAATCTGTGCACACAAACCTGCATGAAGATCTGAAAATGCGAGAAGTGTCTTCCAGGTGGGTGGCACGAATGCTGCCTTCATTGAACTGTTGCACCCAGGAACGCACATTAGACACATCCATGGTACCATCACCACAAGCCTCACTCAACTGGCCATGAATTTCAATGTGTCACTCCACGAAAATGGAGAAAACGAATGATTACACGCTGTTCTTGCAATGAAAACGTCGCCATTTTAAGTATCAAAAACAGTCCTAACTCTCGTTACTGCCACTAGAGTTCTATGCACTGTACAGTGCTACCATCTCAGTCACGCATTCACAAAGAGTCCTCGTGTATTAAAAAGAAAAGAAGTTCCTATCTGATCCCAGTCCTGAATAAAAAACATAACTTGAAAGTTTTTTAACTTGAGCACAGCACAGTAAATCGCCACAAACGGTACGTATCTCATTATGCGATCTCCGAGTGGTATACCAGGAAATGTACAAATCAGTTGGATAATTTAATGTCATGCCGGCAAGTTGGCCATAGTAGCTCAATGGTTAATAGTAGCTCAATGGTTAAGAGCAACCGGACGGACAGTGGGAGACACGTGGTTCAAATGCCGGTTATGGCAATGAATGTTTCAGTCTGACTACTTATTAAATATGCATCCATTTTTTCAGATACTACTTCAATTAAAAACAATAAAGAACATTAATTAATAAAAAATACATTAAAATAATTTTAAAAGAACGGTAGTAGGAAAATATTAATTACTCTGGCGTCTAGCACTTAAAATCGGTATCCGGCTGCCTTTCTTCAACTACAAATAATAATTTGCAAACCTGTTAAACATCAACAGCATTGGTGATCCAGTGCTACTCTTTGAAAATAAGTTTATTGTATTGTGTCGATCTTTGATTTATTTTAGTATAATTATAGACTAATTTACCATAATCTAAATATAATTGTATTAGCATATATAAATTTAAACTAATTTAATAAGTTAATTATTATTAATTCACCTTATCTATTTATTAAATTATTATATAAACATCATTTTAAATTAGCTGATTTAATGAGTTTTATTATAAATCACTTAATCACTTCTTTCTTCTATAAATTATTCAAAATTTCTAGCACTCAACTTATTTCGCATCAAAATTAAAAAAAAGACTAAATCCCCTTTCCAATAAAAATTTATATAAACGCTTTTAATTATGTAAAAAAATCACTAATTCTCTTAATAAGTAAACTAATAACTACGTGGTTCATTAATACGATATACAACACCTAAAGTAGTAAACGTTAAAGACATATGAATACTGGCCAATGTTCATGCAGAGCGCTGTTGTCAAGGTGGATACCGGCTGTAGGTAAATGTATACTAGTCGCCAATCTAGGAAGGTATTGACGTTTACGAACAACGCGGAGGAACTGTTTAAATAAATGGGAGGGAATGGGATCGCCATAACGGCTGTCATAGCAACGATTAAGACCAATTAGAATCGGGACGTTTCCATGACTACGTTAGACGTAAATATTTGTTGCCGAAGATGTTTATAACATAACATGCGTGCGAGCAAGTAGTATATGCAGGTCTTATCGTCTACTAATGCTGCAGTAAGTATAATACGCTGCTCACTTTATTCTTGGGCAGCCAGCCAGGTGAAAAAATGATTAGATATCAACGTTTCGGGAGTGTGCATCTCTCCCATCATCAGGATATTTATAAAATGTTATAACCACAAATGAAGTACTGGATATAACACAACTATAAACAAAGACAAAATACTATCGAAATTCGCATTACTGAACAAAAGACTGTTTTCCGTAAGTTAAATGCCAGGTCAGGAGATGGCGTGAGAATAGAAAATTCTGTCAAAGAAACGTAACTACTTAACTTGGTTTTCAAGCTATATTGATCTTTGCTTCTTAATTTGACGGATTTCCATTTTTAAGGCCGGTTTCCAAGAGGAGCTGAACTGAAATCTAGCATCACGATTAAGCGTGGTCCTTTCAGAGGAAATCGCTGAAGCCTCCTTAATTCTCCACTCCCAGTAAATGTTGCATTTTGCCAAGATGGTCGCCTCCCGAAAATTGGCTCTATGGTCGTTATCAAAACAATTCCCTGCCAGCCCAGACTTCTCAGGTTGCATTAAACGAATGCTCCGTTCATGTTCGATTATTCTAGTAGCGACGGTACATCCGGTTTGTCCTATATATGATGTCCCACATTCACAGGGAATGTGGTACTCCCCCGGAACTTGGAAGTCCAGTTTGTCTTTCACCGACCTCAACAGATGCTTAATCTTCGGAGGTGGCTTGTGGATGGTCCTGATGTTGTATTTGGCGAGATTTCTGCTGATTCTGGCGGATAGCTTACCGGTAAACGGGATGCAGGCTGTAGCGGTAGGCTTATCTGACGCTTGCTGTATTTCAGGTTTCCCTTTCCTAGCTTTGGTGATCGAGGCTTCAACGTCATATTCGGAGTAGCCGTTTTGACGGAAAGTGAGTCTCAGGTGCTGTAATTCTTGTTTTAAGTGGCTGGGATCAGAGATATACAAAGCTCTGTTGGCCAGTGTATTGAGAACTCCCAGTCGTTGAGACTTATGATGGAAACTATTAGTGTTCAGATAGAGATCGGTGTGTGTAGGCTTGCGATATACAGCGTGCCCCAGTGTACCGTTGCTGTTTTTTGAAACAAGAATGTCTAGGAATGGAAGAGTTCCATCCTTCTCTCGACTTCCATGGTAAACTGTATTTGAGGTCGAAGGCTGTTGAGATGCGCAAGAAAGCTAGGCAAAGTGTCTGATCCATGTGGCCAAATTACAAAAGTGTCGTCCACGTATCTATAGAAATGAGATAGTTTAAATGGAGCTGTGGCAAGTATTTCATGTTCTAGGTGTTCCATATAGAAATTAGCTATAGCTGGTGACAAAGGGGAGCCCATTGCTACTCCATCTACTTGTTCAAAGAAAGTACCACCAAACAAGAAGAAAGTGGTTCAGGGTATGTCATAAAAATGAAATGTATAGTGTTTAACGCCCGCTTTTACTACATACGGCACCGCAGGCGATGACACTGATGATACATGAGATGAAGATGGAGCACCGGTGGAATGAGATGGCGGGGGAAACCGGAGATCTCGGAGAAAACCCGCCCCAGCGCCGTGTTGTCCATCACAAATCTCACTTTGCGGTCGCCTGGGATCGAACCCGGACCGCCTTGATGAGAGCCAAGCGGTCTAACCACTGAGCCACGGCGCGGCCGGTCAGGGTATGTCGGAAGAGCTCTATGATATCAGCCGGAAAATGCTCCTTCAGAAGTTGGATGACTTCTTGAAGTGGTACATTTGTAAATAGAGAAACCACGGAAATTTTCCTTGGTTTGCGCGTATTTGGGTCCATATATCTGCGCGTGTATAGTGAGCATTTGTAATTGTGTTGTTAACGAATGTTTAATTATGTCTAAAAATAGTGACAGATAATGCAGACAAAGGAAAACCTGAACGCCTTCATACAAATAATCCTAAAGCGCTCTCCACGTAGCAGCAATAAGCTTCAACGTCTTCTCTCTCTTCATTCGAAACATCATAACACTTCCTAGATTGGTGACTAATATAGGTTTGGCTAAGGACGAGACACTTATCACCTCGACCCGCAACTGGGTCTTTTGTACATACACCCTGGTGCTATGATGGAACCGCAAAATGCGTATTGACTGCAGGAATGCACGACGTAAGCGACTGGGATGTGCATAGTTTCTTAACAATTACTGGCTTGATCACCCGGCTGGGAGGCGCTCGTTGGCCACCGGCTCAAACACCGAAGGGTGCCTCAGAGGTCCCCTCCTGCAGGAACCAGAAGACACTTGACTCAGCAGTGATACTCAAACGGCCCTCTCTGATGGAGCCGAGGAGTTCCAAATCATAAGCCTCAGTGTCCCTTTGCGGGACTTCGACCGAAACACAGCCCCGGAATTGACCTGCAACATGAAAAATGGGAGAGGAAATGAGGACAGTCCAGCATTCATCTCACTGACAATGGTAAAACCACGGAGAAAACGATGCTAAGAGTGGGCGGCCACCAGAGCATATATTAAAGACATATTCATTATATCGTGTTCATCGGGTTTGGTTAAATTCGCAGGCTAGGAGGCTCAATGAGCTCCAGGAGCCTAAGTACGAGTTTCTGAAAGAGATCAGTACTACTACCGTTGGAACAACGGTTAACAGTATTTTATAGTAGTCAACAGACATCCGCTGACTGTACTTTATGGGAACTTCGACAACTTGGACAGTGGCCGCACAAAATGACGCCTTGGCAGGGATAGCTGAAGTGAGAGAAGACAGAGGGCGACTAATTCAAGAGCTCCAAAAGTGCGTAAGGCAGGGTTCCTAACAGCTCCAAATTGATGCTCCTCGGTAACGCCTTGCTTTCCCAGCTGAAGGTAGGCAATTTCCATAGTCCCAACGGAAGGTTAGCTTGGTAACAAATACCACTCCTGCAGAGCATCCCTGTTCACAGAGAGCATCCTTTTCCCCTACCATGTAGCGCCCAAGTCATCTGTCGACTAGGTTCACACCTAAAGAAATGAAAAGGATGAAGGGTGTAACGAATTGAGATATGAAGTGAAATGAAGGAAACATTCACATAGCGGGGAAAGCTATGAAAAAACACATAGTGTATTAAGGTCGGCAAATGGAATCGAACCCATGGCGTCCCAAATGTGTGCCAACCTGCTAGGGGAGTTGATAGGATAATTGAGCAATATAAATAGCTGGTATATATTTTTAAACTGCACCGCTTTAACGAATTTATGGTTTCAGTTCTTGCAACACCGAGTCACTATATATGAGACTAACATAACCGCTTAAAATATTTTTCTTTTTTCACAATAAGTAACACACATACAATAATAGAATATTTCCCTTCTGCTAACCTTAGACCTTACAATGTCGTAATAAACATTTTTATTTAACAGTTTCATTAACGTACCGAACGAGTGTATCCTACCATATGCAGAGGCCGACAGAAGTATTCGAATAATATAACATGTAACATTTACACATTCTATAAATACTGTAATATTTATTTGGTATCGTTGAATTGTTAAACCTGCAAACATCAAACCTTTATGTCTCGGAAACAATATTTAAAATTTAAGTTTGAATGTGTTTATTACAAGATCTGTACTGTATTTATTCCAAAGTCCCTCTTATTGGAGGACATAAGTATTCGAACGTACGTAGTCGAACATAGAGAAAGGTGGTTGGACGTACCCTACACGCCACTGCCACATAGCAGTTGTGTTTATGCTATGCCTTGAGACAGTATGCTCAAAGTTATTCAGCCGATTGTAAACTCACAGGTAGTATGGGACGTAAAGGTAAGGAGACAACGGTGGTAGAAAAGAATATTGTGATAAATATGTACAAACAAAACAAATTTCTCTCTGAAATTGCCAAAACCATTAACAGAAACAAAACAAAAATGTTCTGAATAATTCAGCGCTTCAACCAGACAAACCTAGAAATGGCGCTCCTTCTAAACTCACCACCAGAAACAGGAGGCAAATAATAAAAATGGTGAAGCAGAATCGAGTCACTGCATCTAAGATTAGAGGATGCCTTGAGTAGTATTCTGGAACTGTGATTTACTCCAGAACAGTTCAACGAGTTCTAAACAGTACTGGGTACAATGCCCGCATTCCTGGGAAGAGATCATATGATAATAAATTGAATAAGAAAAAGCGTATAGAGTTTGCTAAACAGTATGTGGTGAAACCAATAGAATTCTGGAATAAGGTTCTCTGGTCGACGAGAGCAAATTCTGCTTATACAAGAGTGATGGACGTCTTAAAGTGTGGAGACTGCCAAATACAGAATGGGAACCTAAGAACATGGTAGCTACAGTGAAACATGGTGGCAGTAGTGTGATGGTATGGGACTGTATAGCGTCATCTGGCTTTGGGAAACTGGTGTTCATAGATGGGATCATGGACAAATTTGAATAGAAGGGGATTATTGAAAACAATCTTAAAAAGTGTGCAGAGGTGCTGGGATTAGGGCATGATTATTACTTCCAGCAGGACAATGATCCGAAGAGTACTGCTGAAATTGTAAGGCTTTGGATCGTGTACATTCCTCATATTTTGAAGACACCGCCCCACTCTCCAGATTTAAATCATATAGAAAACATCTGGAAGGAACTCGAGGAGCGTGTGAGGAAGCATCACATCAGAAGCAAGGGCCATCTGAAAGAACTTCTTCAAACAGAATGGAGAAATATGGACTCTGCAGTCACTAAACAACACATACAGACAATGCCCAAACGATTATCAGCAGTAATTCAGAGAAAGGGGATGATAACTAAATACTAGCTTTTCTCTGTTCGAATAGTTGTGTCCAGATGTAAAGTAACCCTTTTATTTCTGCTTGTAGTGTAAATTAGTTTGAGTTGCTATTTATAAGTTTATATGTTTAATGGAAGACTCAAGTTTGGTTTGTACCTGCTTTACTTACGTATGCTTACTCTGCGTAGCTTTAAAATAATATAAGTAATAAATGTGTTAACGTTCGATTACTTATGTCGGCCTTTGTATATATCAAGTAATTACAAGAACACTATATATTCTGAATATCTACCTTTCAAGTTCACAATGATCCACGGATATAGATATATTTAATTTATGTTATTTAGCTGTTTCCATATATCGAACAACAGTGAAGTCGACGTGCTTGTTTGGGAGAGTAAAATGTCGCTACTTGCAGCCCAGGAGAAGTGAGGGTAAACTGCTGTGGTCAGCTAGTCTGTGTTGTGCACAAGAGTGAAATATTACGCCTGGCTGATCCGCTCTTCTGTTAGTTTAGACATTTCGTGTGTGGATTTTACAGTGTTCTATCTGGTGGTGCTCGTACAGAAGAAATTCGAACAATGCAATTGTTTCTGTGGATACAAATAAATAGGAGAACCATGGTTCAGTTAATTTTGAAATGGTGATACGCAATGGCATGTGGTATTAACATGGTCCGTGTGACTAACTTCGGATAGTAATTAATTTAAGAATTAAATAGCGCCAGTCTTTATAGTCGGAGCAAAAGTTCGTAATGTATTCGTTTACAAAAGTAAATTTAAAAGGGAATAGACATTTCAATTATCTACACTCTACCTAAGCACCATTTTACTGACAGGGCGATAACATCTGTAGGCCGCATTCAACAGTTCCTGTTTTGATTCCCGGTGCAAAGGTACCAAAAGCCTCAAGATCGAGGTGCCGAAATATTCATCAGTAATATTTACTGTTTCAGCTTATCTTAGTATTACACTGTATACGTATAAACCACCATTAAAAGACATAGAAAGTAAAATAAAATCATACAAATTAAAATATAATATAAAATAAAAATCTGTACAATATCCCTGGCGCTTTATTCCTTAAACCAGGGCTAATGTGCCAGATTTGTAACATTTATTCACACTGCAAATTTATAAACATTATATATACCTAAAAAATAAACAAAATATTTTAAGTAAACAAAATAGTTTATCAAAATAAAGTTAAATAAAAACGTACAAAAACATTCCACTCGTATCAACACAATTCATAAAAAACCAATAGGTACAATCAACTACCAACAAGTATATAAAATTAAATTATTATTTATTTTAGAATTAACTATAAGTAATATTACTAACTTCATTATTAATAAATAATTTTGTATATATTATTACATGTATTATTAAATATACTATAAACCTTTATATTAGTACATTTATTATTTATACTTATAAATTATTATTATTATTATTATTATTATTATTATTATTATTATTATTATTATTATTATTATTATTATTATTATTATTATTATTATTATTATTATTATTATTATTATTATTATTATTATTATTATTATTATTATTATTATTATTATTATTATTATTATTATTATTATTATTATTATTATTATTATTATTATTATTATTATTATTATTATTATTATTATTATTATTATTATTATTATTATTATTATTATTATTATTATTATTATTATTATTATTATTATTATTATTATTATTATTATTATTATTATTATTATTATTATTATTATTATTATTATTATTATTATTATTATTATTATTATTATTATTATTATTATTATTATTATTATTATTATTATTATTATTATTATTATTATTATTATTATTATTATTATTATTATTATTATTATTATTATTATTATTATTATTATTATTATTATTATTATTATTATTATTATTATTATTATTATTATTATTATTATTATTATTATTATTATTATTATTATTATTATTATTATTATTATTATTATTATTATTATTATTATTATTATTATTATTATTATTATTATTATTATTATTATTATTATTATTATTATTATTATTATTATTATTATTATTATTATTATTATTATTATTATTATTATTATTATTATTATTATTATTATTATTATTATTATTATTATTATTATTATTATACAAACTAAATCTTTATGTTATAACCATTTGTAATTTTAATTTAAATACTTATTACAATACAATAAAAATAAACCAAAATCTACTGGTATCCAGTAAATTATAACTGGTAACCAGTTATTAAAGGAAAATCAAAACTACAAACTACAAAATTCCAAATGGACGCCAGCTTCTGGTGGCATACGATAGGTACTGGTTATCAGTACAAAATTTAAAATAAATGTGTGATGTGAAATTCAAGTTATACTAACAGAAAGATTTTTCAGAAACCACACATACAAGAAACATTTTACTTTAAATGATAAACAAGGTTTTGTACTTCAAAGTAAAACTAGTTGTTATTATTTAATAATTACCAGGGCACTTCTTTTTGAATACCCAAAATCTAGAATATCTAAAAGTGATATCTAGCTTCTCCCTTCACTAGATCACTTCTTCCTAACACTAAATCACTCCTATTAAAAAGACAGTCAATTTATTTCTGACATAAGAGAAAGTAAGTCAGTGTCCCACATTGATCCCCACCTATATGATACAAGAACAGATCATATGGCCATACAACCTATTCATTCACATACAATTCAAGCTGTTTGGTTAGTTTATGCTATTGCCAGAAGGGACAATCTCGTTGTTGATGCTCTGCAGAGGTAAAAAGCTACCAGCATTTGAATGAAAATACGGAGTAAAGCAACAGGGTTCTGTGGTTGTGATGATTTATTCCATGGTTGGGCTACGACGCTTAGGTTATGAAATGTGTATATGTGGAAGAGATACCCGCCTCGGTAGTGTAGATGGTTGCGTATCTGCCTCACGTTCAAGAGGTCCCGAGTTCGAATCTCGGTCAGGGTGAGTTAGCTGGATAAGGATTTTTCCGGGGGTTTCCCTTATCCTGAAAGACGAATGTCAGGTAACTCTAAGCTCCATGGACCCTGGACTCATTTGAGCATCATTTCTCATTTCACCCAATTCATTTACCGTCCGATATGACTTAACGTTGGAGGAGTTCTTGGAATCGAGATTTAGCCTGAAATTAAGTTACGGATTCTTGGTTAATGTGTGTGTGTGTGTGTGTGTGTGTGTGTGTGTGTGTGTGTGTGTGTGTGTGTGTGTGTGAACATTGAGATGTCAGTCAAATACCAAACTTGGTATTTGCGTTCAGCAACTTTCAAGAATACGACTGCCCTTTTCATACTGAACGGGATGCCGTTCCTCATTCGGGAGCACCGGGTTCGATTCTCGTGGCCGACCTACTTCACCCATGGGTTTTTCCGTTTTTTCCCGGGTGATAATAATAATAATAATAATAATAATAATAATAATAATAATAATAATAATAATAATAATAATAATAATAATAATAATAATAATAATAATAATAATAATAATAATAATAATAATAATAATAATAATAATAATAATAATAATAATGACGGTAATGATAGAAATGATGGTAATGATAGTAATGATGGTAATAGCAGTAATGATAGTAATGATAGTAATAATAGTAATACTAATAATACTAATAATAATACTGATAATAATACTAATAATACTAATGCAATCCGTGAAGCAGTGAAATGGTGCAACAACTCACAATGCGGCTGGCCCCGTAGCTCAGTCGGTAGAGCACCTGCCTGCCGTGCTAGGGGTCCTGGGTTCGATTCCCGGCAGTGGGGATTTTTCTCCGACCATAATAATTCCCCATCTTCCCCAGAGTCTGGATGTGTGAATGTGTGCGTGATCTAATGATTAAGAGCCAAAGATAACGAGTACCCCAGTATGTTCCATAGGAGGACGGCCGCCGAGATGACCATAGCAGTTAAAGGCGGGTTATAAATGGAACAGGGGAAAAAAAAACTTACAATGTACCGCTCGCATTTACAGTGACTCAAAAGCAGCAATTGCAGCTTTGAAAGATACCAAAAACAGCAGTCCTATTGCAGCTGAAATAAGAAGTAAATTATTATGTAGTTCTCATCTGTGTAATAAATGGCTCAGAGAACACGTAGGGATTGCCGGAAATGAACGTGCAAATGAGCTTGTAAAGAGAGCTGTGACTTCAGATCTTCTATGCCTTATTTCTTTTGTGAGGCAAATATTAAAGGAGATTATCATCAACGACTGGAATGAATACTGGTTAAAAAGTGATTGTGGTGCTTTGACTAAGAATTTATATTCCCCAACAGTTTCTGACAGACATAAATGTAAATTCGTTAATCCTAACTATGTTCTCGCTCAATTCTTAACTGGACATGGCAAATTTTTAGCTTACTTATTTCGATTCAAAATCAAATCCACAGGAGATTGTATTTGTGGAAATCATCTTCAAGATGTCCCTCACATTTTATTTGATTGCCCGTTTTTCTATTTTGAAAGATACGAACTTGAATTATTGCTTCAATCCATAGGTTACACTTTCTCAAAACCACTTACACATATTCTGATGAATTACAAAACTTGTCAATATTTCATCGTTTTCTTAAACAAAATATTTCTTAAGCTGAATGAGTCATCTTGATGTTTACTGTTTGTCAGCTAGATATTGAATTTGTTATATTTTTGTAAATTGTATTATTTTAATAAATTTGTAAACTATATTCCTAATATACCTTTCGGTAAAATAGGAATCAAAAGAATTGGATAATAAATAAATAATAGTACTAATAATACTGATACTAATGGTAATACTACTATTACTA
Source organism: Mantis religiosa (assembly GCA_030765055.1). Taxonomy (NCBI): domain Eukaryota; kingdom Metazoa; phylum Arthropoda; class Insecta; order Mantodea; family Mantidae; genus Mantis; species Mantis religiosa. The sequence continues at coordinate 95,955,498 of CM060948.1, read as the reverse complement.
CTACTACTACTACTACTACTACTACTACTACTACTACTAATAATGATGATGATTATGATGATGATGATGGTGGTGATGATGATGATGATGATGATGATGATGATGATGATGATGATGATGATGATGATAAATACGCTCGCAGAATGTTCTTTGAGAGTGACAGCTCAGTCTATGCAACCGAAGCTCAGTCTCGGCCCTAAGGCTGACAATAATGAATCATAGTAAATATTTCTTTATGACACGAAAGACACAATGGGAAAGACGTGAATTTCGGAAATATGTGCTGTTAGGTCTCGACTACTTATTACTCCCCGTCAACGTTTTTGTATACATGTTCCAGTCGTAAATATTGGCAAGCTATTTCATGTCTAAAACACGTACAGACATCTGATTTTCAGGTATATCTTGATTTGATGGTTTCTTTCGCAACACGAGCCTAACTAGTCGGCTATAACTGACCTAAGTTGCATCACTACTGATTCCCATTCTCTGATAGAATGTTACATTGCCTAACTAGTGACTTCCGTTGTATATTGACTTTAATATAGGATATTATTTGTTAAATTATTTATCTGTTTCTCAATAATTCTTTATAAAATTATAAATTTTAACTGTCAATAATGATGGTAGCACACTTATTCTCCACAACAGAAGCTGGATGTAAACAGAATAGGTGGTCCTCTTGTTAACCTTTTTAGTGTTTAACCGATTCAGCTGCCAGTCAGTTCCAAACTCAAAAATGGAAAGCAATGAAGACAGGCTAGCTATTCCTACGTAAATATTACTATACAAGAAAGTTGGGAATAAGTGCAGGTTACTAATTTTAGGTAAAGCACAATCTAATGAGTGGTCAGCAGACGCGAATAGATTATACCAGGGATGGGGTGATTGTTATCTATGACGTCACTGCGTAATGTATTTCCTTTCGTATTGTGGTTCTAATTCTTCCTATGTTTGGTAATGTCAATGTAACTAGTTACGCTATTGTCTACCCACAACAAGAAGGCCAGAGAGGAATGAAGTTGAGAAGGATTTGAACTGTTTATCTGCTCTGTAAGGGGATCTGTTTACTAGGAAATGAGTGTATGAGAGTGCATATGAGTCACCCAGGTTGCCAGATCTAATGCTTGTTGCAGTAACTGCAGTGATAGGTGTTGCGTGTTTTAAACGAACCTAGCACCATTGTCATACTCGGAAGGTGCGCATCAACACCGTACGGACAGCAAAAGTGATTGCATTACACACTCCTGTAACTTACCTTCTTGTGCTGGGCAGACAGTACTAGTTTATCATTTACTAGCGGCCATTTTGAGTCAATTAACAATAGTAAACCGAAACAACCATTTAAATTTCCTGTGAAATAACCAAACGGGATGGCTCAGGCGGTTTCATCTTTGGCCCACATTCGGGAGTTCTGGGTCCGCTTCCCATTGCCGACCTACCGAAGTCATGGACTTTTTCGGAGGTTTTTCTGGGTCACCATACGAATGCTGGGTAGGTTAGTTACACTCTCTCCCTCCACTTCATCTCCATTATCATTTCATATCATTCTCATCTGGTGGCCTCTTTCAGGGAAGAAGTGTCGGCGAGAATCTCGGCGCTGCATGGCAGGATGTTATGCTCTTGATAAACACCTTCTTCTGCGGTATTCGAGATGGCTGTGTGGGGCCGTTTCAGGACCACGGCGGGTCAGATGTCGGTTGTACTAGCCTGCCAGGTGTTTCAGGCTCCGGAAGGACCCAGGCAGGTGGCAGACGGCCTCCGTTCTTTGAAATGTCTTAATGAGCTGTTTCAGGACCACGGCAGGTAGGATGTCGGTTGTACTAGACTGCCCGTAGTTTCAAACTGGTCAGTGGTAAGATTCCTGCCCTCTGCACGTCGTGACTCCTTTGGGTCGGCCACCCTCTATCTTCTCTCGCCCAATCCTTCCAATTTGGGCATAGGTACGAAAATCAGTTTGGTAGACGTGCCAAAACCTCTTCATAATTTCTAACCTATCCTATCATATTGTGATTTTGTGGGTTCGTACAATTAAAAGTCCAATTTGCCGAAATTCTAAATGTTCTTTATTTGCGTAGAAATACATTCCGTAGCAGCAAAATTACATCACATATCACAATCTACAACATCATCTTTCAAAGTCGATGACAATAACAGCGTTCAGTTTACAACACTCTCAGCTTTTCTCTGCTTACCTCTCGTGACTCACTCACTCTTGTTATATGTCTTACTACTCTTGTTTCACAACTTGCAACTCGCCTCTTGGCCAAACATCGGCTCTTTAAATACTTCACTGATAATTTCTAGATTATTCGAAAATAAACCAGAACCCGAACAGTCTCTATCAGTCAAGAAGTAAGTAGAAATTTCCTTTTATCTCAGTTTGTTTGTTTCGGCAGAACTTAATCTGAATGTTATCTTGGTCTGCCGGTTCTTGGTTTTCACACTGCCCGCCTGTCAGTTCCTTTTGTGTAAGCAAGCTGCGCGATCGTAGATACCTATGGGTTATCGGTGAATTTTGTCCACTGTTTGTAGAGAACTTCCATACTAAAACGGCTTTAATATCTATAATAAACGTTATATATTAATTTTTCTATGACGCATGGTATCTCAAAACGAATTTGAGAAATTTTGTGGTTTTACTGAAACATTTAGTTGTTTGGGGTGTTTAATGCCGTGCTGAAGTGCTAGCCATAGGAATACAGCTAATACTAAGATCTATTGCTCAAATTCCGTTTATGTTATTGAATCTTTAATTTCGACTCTTACTTTCTAATTATATAAGCACTAGCTGCTACATGCATATAAAGTAAGTTTACAAAAGAAGATTGATTGCTGTTTAGGATCAAACTATCGCTTTTTAAAATGTTCTAATTTTTTTTAGCATTGATGTAAACACAAGAAAGAATAATTACATTTTAGGAGTCATGGCTACGGACAAAAGTAGATCGATGATTTTACATAGGACTATAACCTGTGGCAGCATATATAAAGGATGTTAATGAACTACACCGAAATATTTGCAGAGCAAGTGGAGATATCCTAACAAAATAATTTGAGATAGGAGACTTGTGACATGTTGGTTCAAATGTGGAAGTTACGTCTCTATGTTTCTAAAGTGGCAGTACGCCATTGCTAATGATGCTAAAACTGTGTCAAGAAGAATTTTTTCTTCAAAGGTGTGAGATATGCATGGCAACACGAGGACAGCATTTCCAACACCTTTTGTGACAAATGTATGTGATTATTGCAATTATAATTTGCATGACAAACCTAAATGCTAGAATTTAAATATTAAACATGGCAGCAGTGTGCCTTCTAAGTGCACAACACACGAAAATAAGAGAAGTTTCAGATGATGATGATGATGATCATCATGGCAAAAGCCAGATATAGAACTTTCTAGAAACTATACAAGTGTAACAAAACCTATTAAAAATACACGTACATAAAAAAAATCAATCAAATCCTACTAAAAATTTCGTTCACTAAATCCTAAACTCTAAACCAGAAAAGAAACTAAAAAGAATCTAATCGTCTCCACGCACGGCCTACACGTGGGTGGGCCTGTTGACCGTCTCCCTCAGCCACGATGAGGAGCCCACACGAGGGAGACTGTTGGCTCGGGACCCCGGGTGCACCAAACCCGTACCTACCGAAGTAGGCCGCTGGGGGGAAGTTTCGGAGTACTCCCTTTGGCGCAATGGTTATGACATTAGCTTTCAAGTGGCTGGTAAACGAGTTCGTGTCTTCTTAATCCTTTTTTGTATTTTTTTTTAACATTTTGTCTAAGCCCTTAATTCTTGTATAAATGTATGAACTTTACGGAGTAATTTCACCTTGCTAGTGCAATTAATTACGAATCTTTGTAACAAAGGTTGAATCCTGCTTAATACATTCACATCTTGTACGTCTAAGTGGGAGGTGGTTTAAAGAATGAACAAACTTACATAAAAAAGTAAATTCAGCTCTTTACTTCAGGTTAATAGGAGCTACTCCTAACTGGAGAACTGCATTTTCAATGCAAAGTGTCCCGAGTCAAGGAAATTATAGTAGTGTTATTGCACTAGCCAATCAGATTCACGTTCTTAGTGATGAATCACGCCATTTTCCTACTATAATTTACATATTAAAAAGAAGAAAACATCAACTCCACGACAGGAACCGACAGGAACCTTAGAACTGCAGTTTTTCGGCGCTACTGATTCAACCACTGCATCAGTTACAGAGTGTTCGCTAGAGTAGGCTACATAATCCATGAAAGTGAGTAATCGCTGTTCAGTTTAGCACTGACAGGTGATTAGTTAAGAGAGTTGAGAGATCTTTGTGACATTAAATCCTGAGAACGTCAATAATGGACTACTAAGAATCGTTATTTATATACCCAGGAAGCGGTTATAAACACATTCTAATTCAAGATTTCACCCACCTTGTTTCAATCCAACTAATCAGCATCTGATGTCAATTAGATTTTACACAGTTAACTGCCTTTTGTTTGGCCGCAGACTATGTATTGCCTGTCTCAACTTGTTTATATTCGTCACGTCTACAATTGCTGAAATTGTTTTGGTATAGTTCATTAACATCCTGTATAATGATATACTGTACACAACTGGGTAGCTGCTTTAGCTCAGCTCTCGATGACTTCGAAAGGCATTCTAGCTTCATTAAATATAAACTGCAATTAAGATGCACTTTAATTACTTTAAACACAGCTTATGCTGAGAACATAGAGTCAGACTGAAGAATTCAATGCCATAGCCGGGATTTGAACCACGGATCTTCTGGTCTCCGTCCAGCCGCTCTAACCATTTGAGCTACTATGGCCAACGTGCCGATATAACATTAAATACTCCAACTGACTCGTAATTTTCCCCTTAATTTTAACGAGTCAGTTGGAGTATTTAATGTCATATCGGCACGTTGGCCATAGTAGCTCAATGGTTAGAGCGGCTGGACGGAGATCAGAAGATCCGTGGTTCATATCCCGGCTATGGCATTGAATTTTTCAGTCTGACTCTACGTTTCCATAATTTAGCCTACACACGGCCAGCGTGAAGCAACAATTAATTTCCATACAGCTTATGCTGTTGGGAACCAAATATTTAACTTTACCGAAAATAAACACTTTACTTATCGCTCTCTCACTGGGTTTCTCTACACTACAGAAGTATTCTCACTGGACTATTTTACACATTTCTGTACTTAGCATTGCATGCCTCTGAAGATTGTATTTATTTTGTAAGGTTTTTACCATAGCATCTTGGTTTGCCATCGTTCTTCAGGGCGAGTAATTGCGAGTTGTGTTCTAAACTTCTGGTTTTCCCTCAGGAAATTAGAAACACACTGTCCTTGCTCTCCAGCCAACGGAAAGCTCCCCCATCGCTATGGCATCATTAAACTCTCTGCATATAACTTGAGAAACTTAAAATAATTCCTCCTGCCTGGAGATTCAAGAGTCGAGATATTCCTTATAGTTGAGCGACTTTATCCGTTTTTATCCCTATGAAATTAAAACACATTTTTACAGATGTATCCTTGGGCCAAAAGCCCTCAAGCATAATCTGCTCGGAAGGAGAGCAAGGAAGGAAAAAGGAAAGAGCTTCTTTGGGCACAGCAAAAGGACAAAAGTATCTACGATTTATTGGATGCGTTTCTTGTGTTATGTTTGTTGATGTTATGTTTACTATTTGTGGCACAACTGAAAGCCTACAACCACCCATACTCTTTAAACTTAAGCAAACATTGCAAAAACGCAAGTCTAGGGTTATGTTCTCCCCAATTAACCCTGAAAACAAGAAACGGCATTTATTTACACAGCTAGATGGTACTGTTTCGAATGTTTAATACATACTGGTACAGTTGATGAAAAGTGCTGAAGGTTTCATAGTTTAGCAACAAAGTTCTATTTCCAGCAACAGGGTAGCAAACATGGTGATGTAGTGATGTGTGTTTCCGGGGGGGCTTGTGCTCCAAAACCAGTCAATCGCTAGCTGTAAATTAGGGCACACGTTTTACTCGCGGGCATAGCAGCCCTGGGGAACAGTAGTCCATTTTATAATTTTACTGACATCCTAATTAAGATTATAGTAACATTAAAGCGAATTGAGTCCCTATCACGTGTTTTGCTCTACGTGATAAAGATATTCGTATATCTCCGACTGGGTAAAGTTAGATATGAATGGGTGTCTACTCGGTGGGTGCGACCGTATCCTTCGTTGGCTGGAGAAGAGTTTGTTGCTACCCACTTCCATACGGTCTAGTGGGAAACAGACATTTACTCGTTCGACAGTTCATGTTATAACGTTATCGCCAAGCATATTGCCATAAGGCAAATGAAAGGCACCAGGATATGCCATGTTATTGCGTTTTCAACTTTGTTTCTAACAACCAAAACTTCTCTGTCTATATTATGATGTAAAATTTCCAACATGTCACTGTTTCATTTATACAGTTTATACTTCAGTAAATAATAATCTGAAATATGTTCAAAAATAACTATTATATAAGTATAATGCACAGTTTCTTTCAGATTTAAGGAGAGAAAAACACCAAACGTTTAGTTCTATAAACATTAAAGATTTTATTTAGTAGAGTAAATTATATAATATTTGTCACTTAAACACAACAAACTACTAAACTGTTTTACAGTAAATTGTTTTGCTTCTCACCTTTAAAACAAATTAAGATTAATACACCCAAAAATTGTTGCTTTATATTAATGTGATATTCATTTACTGCTGAAAATTGTTTGTTGTACCAAACATTACGTTTTGTTTTGACGAGTTAGTAATTAAACACTTCTGTAAAGTGTGGCATTTCGGTTTCTCCCGCCAGCATTCCACCAATAGCCCTATTATCATATTTCCTTTCATCCACTTCCTCCTCATTCCCTTCATGTACTTTTCTCGATCTCATTCTAGGCATCTGTCTGATCCAGAGTTGCGGTTCCTCCACCCGACATTACTCCTTGATACCATTAGGGATAGATGACCAAGAATCCCAAAACACCACAATAGTGGTATAACTAGGGAAGTTAAACAAGAAGAGATCCAAATCAATATAAACATAAAGCTAAAGAAAGTTTCTGATAAGTAAATCATTTTACACTTAGATTATTATTATTATTATTATTATTATTATTATTATTATTATTATTATTATTATTATTATTATTATTATTATTATTATTATTATTATTATTATTATTATTATTATTATTATTATTATTATTATTATTATTATTATTATTATTATTATTATTATTATTATTATTATTATTATTATTATTATTATTATTATTATTATTATTATTATTATTATTATTATTATTATTATTATTATTATTATTATTATTATTATTATTATTATTATTATTATTATTATTATTATTATTATTATTATTATTATTATTATTATTATTATTATTATTATTATTATTATTATTATTATTATTATTATTATTATTATTATTATTATTATTATTATTATTATTATTATTATTATTATTATTATTATTATTATTATTATTATTATTATTATTATTATTATTATTATTATTATTATTATTATTATTATTATTATTATTATTATTATTATTATTATTATTATTATTATTATTATTATTATTATTATTATTATTATTATTATTATTATTATTATTATTATTATTATTATTATTATTATTATTATTATTATTATTATTATTATTATTATTATTATTATTATTATTATTATTATTATTATTATTATTATTATTATTATTATTATTATTATTATTATTATTATTATTATTATTATTATTATTATTATTATTATTATTATTATTATTATTATTATTATTATTATTATTATTATTATTATTATTATTATTATTATTATTATTATTATTATTATTATTATTATTATTATTATTATTATTATTATTATTATTATTATTATTATTATTATTATTATTATTATTATTATTATTATTATTATTATTTAAGAGTTTGATGGCATCAAAATCTGTGTGGGGTCTGTGCACCAAAAATCTGCTGCGGCGTAGAACTGCAAAGCCCAAAACTGAAGCCTGAAAAGTGCCGCTTGTGACCACTTGCAAGTAGCTGCTGGACATCCCTCGTTAGCTCTGTGCCGGCGCTTTTTACGTATGCCTGTGTGCATGTAAATAATTACTCCCATACAATGCCGTGTTATTATGCCTTTATATTCCTATGTTTCTGGACACATTTTCGGGTACTTCCAACTATACTGGACACCCCATTTTTGACATACAGGTCCCACATAGAGCAGAAATGATGCCATCAAATTTTCAGGCGAATACAGGTATGAGCATAGTGATAGTTCACTTGTAAGTTTCGTTTAAATGTTACACTTTACATTTTAATATTACTCAGTAGAAAAGTTCAAAACTGCGACAAAATGCTTCAGACAATTTTTACAGTTATCAGTTAATGGGCCTCTTCAGTTATTTGTATCGACTAATTGAAAAGCAAGACCACCGCACATAATGGGCACGTACTGTATTTTAACATATTTGTCTGTCTTTTATAGATTAAATTGTTGCTGAAAGATCACTTTCACTTTTTATGTATTTTATGATATGTTAAAATGCTCGAACGTTTTAACCTACATTTTGTGCATGTCACAAGCACAAAATATAAACCCTTGAGAAAGATTTTTAAAGTTTTTTACTCTGTTTTATTTTATGCATTACATTCTGTACATGGTAAACATTAAACATTCTCTTTGGAACTTATGGGCCACCTCAAAACATACCTAAATGAGATTTAAATAAATTTGCAATCCTGTTAACTGTTACTTAAGCACAAAAAGCATCTTTCGCATGTCCTCTTCGAGCAGCCCACGCCTCCAAATTACAGTTCCGTAATCACCAAGATTAAAGCTGTGCTGCTCGAACGGCTACCCTGGCTCTATCTATGTTAACAGAAACATCTCAGATAACGCACTGATTATTCTCGAAAGAGTGAGAGAGGAACTGCCGCGCTTCCCGGACCTGTGCTAAGCACCAATGAACGCATCACTTCAGTCAATGGAATTCGCATGAATCACAAATGACAGATAGATGTTATGTCCAAGAAGAGTAATCACTGCGTAATCTGAGAAATTTCTATTAACAAAGAAAAAGCCGTGGTGGCCATTCGAGCAGCACAATAATACAATTCAATACCGGACTAACTGTGGATAGCGTATCGCGTTTCGATAACCGGCATTTTTGATACTTGTAATGTAAACATCACATAAATCGTTTGGCAATACGTGAATCCTGAATTAAGGCACTGCCTAAGGTACTTGAAGTAAAAGAAGCTATGGCTTACAATAGAGTCCAATAGTGAGACGTGCACTCGGCATTATAAGGAAAATAAAAGGTTTCTGTTGTCTTTTTTTTTTTTTTTTTTTTTTTTTTTTTTTGTAATTTACGTCCTCCAACGTTAGGTCATATCGGACGATGAATGGAATGGTTGAAATGATGCTCAAATGAGCCCGGGGCCCATAGAGCTTAGAGTTACCCGACATTCGTCTATCAGGATAAGGGAAAACCCCGGAAAAAACCTTATCCAGGTAACTCACCCTGACCGAGATTCGAACTCGGGACCTCTTGAACGTGAGACAGACACTCTACCACCACGCTACCGAGGCGGGCGTTTCTGTTGTCGCCACTAGGCTACATCGCACATCGAACGTTATATAGGTACACAGTTTGGCCATTTTAATTCCAACAGATATATGAGGCAGATGGAATTATTGAGTTATCTGCGAACTCATCAAACTCATCAAGCCTTTAGAGACATCCATTAGATTTTAATGTTTTCTTGAGATCTAACTACAGTTACTATATATTATGTACTAAACTATTATTCAGTTTGACCTACAGGTATAAATGCCTGTACCTCTACAACTAATTATGAGATATTAAGTTTCAGAAAGAGAACTTAGCATGTTCACCTATGGGAGATCTTCTCTACCTATGACCCGGCAGAGGCTGGTGAGGTTAGAGTAGATTGAAGGTGGTCGGACTTAGGAGAAACGAAAGTAGACGGCATGGTTTCTACAGTTCGAAGTCCCTAAAGTTAAACTGAGATTCTCAGCACCTCTCCTCCTCCGATACAGATATACACATCCCACTGGGCGTCTGGGACTCGAAGACCACTACCGTTCCGAAAGACCAAGAGAACATAATCCTTACTATGCTAAATCGAGACTCCATCGACACTTACAGACCTAAAACAACCAATAAAACTGAAGGTGGGGAAAGTGAAATGCAATGTGGATACAAAACATTCGGCAGATATAATTAAGCCTTCCATTACTCGTCTAGGGACCTCGAAAAAGCGCTTGAGTTACGAGGGTCGCAGGGATTGGACCCATGACCTCCAAATGCATACGTTACCTCACTCACAGTGACTTAGTCATGGTTCCTGGCTATTTAGTGTATCGAACCTCCTGTATTATCCCTGGCACTCAAAGTTATTATTTAGTGCTACCCAGGTGTAACAGTAAATTGGAATAAAATGCATTCTTCACTAAATGAAAATATTCTCTTTTTTCACATATTCATTCATTTTTTTCTAAAATGGCTCCGGTTACTAAACTTTCTCTCACTCTTGTTTTACTTTTCCCTTTTAAACTGTTTTTTTAATTAATTTATCTGTCAGTATTTTGACTTCAAAACACAGGGTTTGATTTGATTATATGCCACCTTCATATAAAATAGGTTAGTATAATTAAAAATCAACTTTTGTGTTACTCAAATATTCTTATAGTACCTATGCCATGTTTATAGGAAGAGATTTATGGCTACTAAACTTTGTATTTGCGAATGGAAAAATCTTTAGAAAATAATGGTTTATGGAGCATTTATAATTTCATTATTTTATGGTCATTATTTTTTGGTTACTTGGATAAACAAACCCTTGAATGATACAGCCTCGTCATAGCTGTAGAGTAAATAGGCATTAACCAGTTCCTGGTTGTAATTGTTTCCATTTCCACATGGGATTTAAGCTACTAAGTGAAGATGTAAGAATATTGAAATACTCATATTTATTGACACAAATTCGTATAACCCTTCACTTTAGTTATGCGACATATAGCAGTTTTGTAAACTGTAAGTTGAAGGGTATTCAGTTTTTGGGAACGTACTATTGCTTGTTGTATGTAAATTCAAGGGACCGAAGGTCTTACCCTGAGGATGGGTCAAAGAGTGGTGCTGATGTGATTTTCAATTCTATGATCATTGGGAATTCACAGACAAACGAAATACAGTTTGAAGCAGTACGTACTTGACATACAAGCAAGGTAGAAAACACGTGATGTCGAGTGACCATTGTTGTATACAAGTACTTCCCCCTCGTCCCTGTGGATTGTATTCCCACAATTCTATGTACAAATTCAATCACTTAAACGACCTAGTAGGAATGAGAGATTGGAGCATCTGTTGGTTGTTTTAGCGGTACGTATCCAGACAGAGCTTCCCATTGAAAACTTCAGCCACTCAATTCGCTCTAGAATCGGTAGCGGTTTGCAATAGGAATTCCAAAACTTGTTACAGGTCACTGGCGTCAAGCCTAGTACCTGTTTCATTTTACCTTCCCACAGCATTTCCAGTGGAAGCATTGCCTTTTAATGAAACAGCGTATATTCAGATAACACCGAAAGTATTTTAAGGCGTGATACAAACAGTAAGAAGGAAAAAAGTACATTTTTTATTTGTGTTGGGGCACTTAGGAAAATATAATCATCGGCTACACAATTGCAAGGTAAGAATGTTCTTAACTCTACAATAAGGCTATCATTTAAGTATTTTTATAGCCAGTTCGAAATGTAACACTTTGATCGTACCAGACAGAAGTATGAATGTTACACGAGACATTGGAACTGCCTTTGCTTGTAAATTCCATTAGAAGGCAATGTGTATTAGAAATATTCTACCAATCAGATTTAATGATGCTATTGAGCTGTTGCGTTACATGAAAGGCAGTAATCTGGGATGCCGTTGTTACACTGATAGCCATGATTCCCATTAGCGTGAATTAAGTGCCAGTAGTAAGTACACAGTGAAACGGGCTCATGTATTGTTACGAATTCGCTATGCATGACAAAGCAGTTTGGATGGAAGTGGGGACTGGAAGGGAGGATTGTTGCACCATTTGGCAGTATTCGTAACGGGACGAAGAATCACGACTTGATGCGATGAAAGCCGAGGCAATCAAGTAGAAGTGGAGCGGAAGTACATATCTCGCGGTTATGATAAGCGAATTTTTGTGAATATATTTCACTATTATTTGGAACGCTTTTCTTTTTGGAATATTGCATTTTGGGGACTGCAATGGTCGGGACTAATACTAGAAAATGTACATTTTTCTGTAGTACGTATGTGTGAATGTGTAAGTGCACGTGTGCGTCTGTGAAAGAGAGAGAGAGAGAGAGAGAGAGAGAGAGAGAGAGAGAGAGAGAGAGAGAGAGAGAGAGAGAGAGAGAGAGAGAGAGAGAGAGAAGAGAGAGAGAGAGAGAGAGAGAGAGAGAGAGAGAGAGAGAGAGAGAGAGAGAGAGAGAGAGAGAGAGAGAGAGAGAGAGAGAGAGAGAGAGAGAGAGAGAGAGAGAGAGAGAGAGAAAGCAGTACTACTCAGAAACGAAAAGAACGATGAATTACCAAACTTGCGGACTTTGAATGATTTTGATTAGAATAATATGGTTAAATGTTATTATTAAACACTTTTTATCACTACTGAGTTTAGCTTATTGGAAAGCTTAGGAGAGGGATCAAACTTAAGACTGGAGAATGCAAACTGCACCAAAAATAGAATACAGATAAACTGCATATTTGTCAGTACACATCACAGAAGTATTACGAAATTTCAAGTAAATGTTTCCTGTAGGATTGTTTTACATTTGAGCTTTATCGTGTGATGCAGGGATTCATTTAAATATCAAAGCGGGTTTAAGGCAAATGAAGTTTATGGTATCTAAAATCTCTAGCGTTGTCACACTTTACAAATACTGTCGCGGGGCAATGTTGCGACGGGCGCGACCCGCGCGCGCAAAAGACAGACGGTGCAACGCGGAGACAAAAGCTTGCCGAAACAGAGAAAGAAAGAGACAGATAGATGTCTGGAAGTTTCTCATTTTCTGATGCCGTCTTGATTGTTACAGAGTGTTCCACTAATTTCTAGAACAATGAGTGGAGATGTAAAAGAAGCTGCTGCTAGTTTGACAAGGGACAGTCGTAATTGGACTTCATAATCGTGTGCGTGCACCTGTGATTTGAAAGTGAACTCTTTTGTTTGTGGTCATTTGACAGACGATCTTGAAGGTTGTATTTGTGTATGTTACGTAATTCTGCTGTTGCCAAGGGCTGTACACCATTCTACGGAAATACAGAGCAGTTTGAATTTCTGCAAATTCGACTTTTACTTTTACGAACCAACAAAGTTACAATACGTTTATCACAGAGTTATGAGTTTTGTGATGCACTGTATCTGGCCAGAGAAGATCGATCCTAATTCTTCTCTCAAGAGGTCGACTGAGGAAACTGCGTATTTGAAGCTTCAGTTCATTCCTCCATAATAAAGAGTTTTCCAAGTTTAACTTAACTTCTGACTCAGTATGTGTATTCTTGGGTTAACAATTCACTGAACAATGACTCATGCGTTACTTCTAGTTAACCTACCACCCCTCGCAGATAAATGTGGCTTTAAGACACTTCCTATGAATTGAAGACATGCCCGGAAAAACGGGTTAAGCCACATTTTTTAAAAATTAAGAAAATAAGTATTTTGTGAATGAGGCGGAAAGAAATTGTTAGCATTATTTTATTTCATCTCTGAGAATACATTATATTTTATCAGTATTATCCTTAATAGACACCAAAACATGAATGATGTATTATTATTAATTAAAATAGAATAAGGAAAATAAAGTGAAAACCTTTGTCAGATTTTACTCAAGTTTGATTCTAGATACATTTTACATACATTTTAGGTAAAATTAATAATTAAATATGTCCTTTGGAATTTTTAAACATCATAAATTTTGGATTATTCCACTTTTCAATAAGTATATGATCTTATAAATGATATACTTATTTTGTAGGGTAGGTGCAGGCTTTTTAGCTGTAGTCCGGCTGATAAAAAGATTCATCAGTATTATTCTGAGAAGCTGTGGTCTTAGATTTAAAAGTTTTATAGTACTCGTGGTAAATATTTTGAAGGAAATTTCATGTAAGCGATGGTTTGCCAGATATTTTCCTTCTATTGTCCAAAATGTCATAAGCGTCAAGGGGTAGGCTTTAATACTTTCATGCATGCCACTTGCTCAAGAACCTCTTTTGTCCAGATTCTGAAACTGTTCTTTTCTGTACTTTATCGAGAAGAAACTTTGCAAAGATGAACATGTTAGTTGGTATTTTGATTACATGAAAAGGATTTTTTACCCTGGGTTTTTTCACTAGCTGCATTCATGTTCTGAAACATACGTGTAAGCTGCTTGCCTCTTTTTTTTCTCTCTCCATAAGGCCAAAGTCACGGTGCCAAGGTAAAAATCTATGACCGGCCACTAGATGGCAGGCAGAGAGTATGAACAGGTTAGTCCATTTTTGACATCATACGAGTAGCATATCACAAAAATGCAGGAATTTTACCTCTCTCTGTTTAGCGTAATATAATTGCTGGAGGTTAGACCAACACAAGAAAAATAGGCTCTCAGCCGCAATAACAAAGGGCAGCACTTATCGCTGTTTTTTTTTTTTTTTTTTTTTTTTTTTTTTTTTTTTTTTTTTTGAGGGTTAGCCCGTTTTTCCGGTCATGTATTCAATTCTTCTTGTGGAAACACTAACTGCGATTAACAGCAAGCATTAACGCAAGCATTACTCTGCTAGCCTTATGAACTGTTTCTCATGACAGGAGTGCTTAATTAAGATATTCACTCCCAGATCTAAATCCAAATGGTTACTTATCTGTGAAATGTGTATAAACGTAGGATTAAGGGAATCTCACGCATAGGAATTATTAAGCAGTTGGTTTCAAGTAATCTGTAGATAAACCAGGGCTGCAAAACAGCAGTGGCCAAGAGTCACTGACGGGCAGAGAAGAACTTAAATGCTCAGAGATGTTTTAATGCTCTTTCATGCTGAGAAGTCCCTATGTCTGGTAATCATACTACATAGTGTTAGAGAATACAACGAATATATGACATGTGTTCTCCATTATTTCGGCAGTAACAACCATGGAACGTAGGCCATGCGGCCCTTTGGGCTTCTACCCTTACCTTACGGGAAAGACACGAAGGAAGATCAGGTACGAATGACGATGTACGCAAGCATGCATGGAGTTTGTCTTTCAAACGCAACCTACGACGTGGCTCCCAAACACAACCACAAGCGCCTAACCCACTGGGTCTCCCGTAGGTTTGCCTCTCAGAGAACACCTGGAGACGAATCCCAATTGAGCAGTCCCAACCACGTGCAGGAAAAGTAGCCTCTACAAAGTGCACCAGTACCTCCCAGTAAGAACATATCGAACATCGTCGTAGATGACGAGATAAGTTTAGAAAATAATGTACTACGAAGTTGTGGTAACAGAGGAAACACCTCAGCACCTCTGCACCTCAGCTTTTGGCTTGTTACCTGAGGAAACCAAGAAAAACTCACGGGCCATACTAAGCGTCAGCCAGGAATGGGTTCTGAGCCTCCCGGGTGCATCTCACTACACCATGTTCAGGAATGTGTAGGTTCAGAACTACGTGTTTCGATAACAAAAGTACATTTCATATGCCCATATTGGTTCTAAATTGTGCATTAGGAGAGCAGGCTCTCCGTTAATGATGGATACCAGGTAGGAGTGTCATGAGAGTTACAGGTCGCTCGTTGTATATGAAGAAACTCTCTTAATACTGTGTAATAATAATCACTAGTGCGTTTTCACTATATAGAGGGAACCGTCGTTGCTCGGTCATTGCGTCCTCCAGGCGCAGCCAAGGCCACGGAGGAATGTGTATTGGGGAATGGCGGAGGTCAGCGCATCGAATCCCCCGACTACTTGACCTCTTTAGGAGGCGCCTTTTACTTCGTGGTACTTAATTAGTTGGTATAACGAAGCTGAGAGCACGTCGGACCAGACCTCCCAGCGGAAAATGTTCCCACGCCAGTATCGAAGTTCAAACCCAGGTCCGGAACATATCATCTAATGTTCCGCAACAGTCCTGACGGGCAGAGCTGCCAACCTCACTTCCGCACTCAGTCCAATTATCGCGGCAGAGATGGACGATCGACCAATCGATACGGATAAGTAATGGGGCCAGCTTCACACATTCCAACTGGAACGTTGGAGTTCATGGCCAGGATCTCTTCCTAAATGCAGCTCCTCACTTCCCCCGTGATGTTGAGTGGTCACTTCAAATCCGTGCGCATTCCATGGCCGAGAACCACAGCTCCACTCACCGCGATACAGGGCACTATATAATTATACCGCTCTTCCTAAAATAATCTGATACAGATCTGTCCAAACCATAAAGCGAAAGTATTCCATAGTTTTCGATTTTAGTTTCATAACTGCCATTAAGGTGTATGTATATTCATACAATATAGCCGAATATAGGTTTGTCATAAATATGTATACTGTTTGCAGGTGTGTAGTACTACCCGAAAAAGAATGGGCAATCTAATGTTATGTAATCGCCGGGGCTGACTCGTAAATACCAAAGATCGAATGACCAAGCTCAGTGATGGCCTAGCTCACACGTCTACCGAGGTTACCAAGATTTGCGATTTAGCCAGGCGTTGTTTGCCATGGTGTATAACATAAATAGTGTCATATGAATTCTCTGTTCAATATGTTTGCCCGCTTCTGTAGCATGGATGGTGGCGTGTCTGACTTACGTTCAAGAGGTCCCGAGTGCGAATCTCTTTCGGGGTGAGTTACCTGGACAAGGGTTTTCCCGGGGTTCTCCTTAATCCTGAAAGACGAATGTTGCGTCACTCTAAGCTCCATGGACCCCGAACTCATTTGAAAATCATTTCACTCCTTTCATTCATCGTCCGATATGACTTAACGTTGGAAGATGTAAATAAAATAAATAAAATATGTTGAATATGTTTACCATATGTGTAGGTATCATGGCTAATACCATGGAACATTGTGTAGTTCTGTTAATTTTTGATCAGCCATAATTCATGTCAATTAAAACTGCAAGTTATCTTTTATAATCATTATTATCCAGTCTACAAAATAAACTTTTAGAAAATAAAAATAGGCTGTCATGGTTTAAGTGGAAGGATAACAATAGGATTTTGTCAGAAAAATAATCTGACACCAGTTACTCTACAAATCCAAACCTATACTATAAGTTAAGTTTTATTATTATTACTATTATTATTATTATTATTATTACTATTATTATTATTACTATTATTATTATTATTATTATTATTATTATTATTATTATTATTATTATTATTATTATTATTATTATTATTATTATTATTATTATTATTATTATTATTATTATTATTATTATTATTATTATTATTATTATTATTATTATTATTATTATTATTATTATTATTATTATTATTATTATTATTATTATTATTATTATTATTATTATTATTATTATTATCATTATTATTATCATCATTATCATTATCATCATTATCATTATCATCATTATCATTATCATCATTATCATTATCATCATTATCATTATCATCATTATCATTATCATCATTATCATTATCATCATTATCATTATCATCATTATCATTATTATTATTACTATTATTATTATTATTATTATTATTATTATTATTATTATTATTATTATTATTATTATTATTATTATTATTATTATTATTATTATTATTATTATTATTATTATTATTATTACTATTATTACTATTATTATGATTATCATTATTATCATCATTATTATTATGATTATTATGATTATTATTATGATTATTATGATTATTATTAATATTATTATTATTATTATTATTATTATTATTATTATTATTATTATTATTATTATTATTATTATTATTATTATTATTATTATTATTATTATTATTATTATTATTATTATTATTACTATTATTATTATTATTACTATTACTATTATTATTACTATTACTATTATTATTATTACTATTACTATTATTATTATTATTATTATTATTATTATTATTATTATTATTATTATTATTATTATTATTATTATTATTATTATTATTATTATTATTATTATTATTATTATTATTATTATTATTATTATTATTATTATTATTATTATTATTATTATTATTATTATTATTATTATTATTATTATTATTATTATTATTATTATTATTATTATTATTATTATTATTATTATTATTATTATTATTATTATTATTATTATTATTATTATTATTATTATTATTATTATTATTATTATTATTATTATTATTATTATTATTATTATTATTATTATTATTATTATTATTATTATTATTATTATTATTATTATTATTATTATTATTATTATTATTATTATTATTATTATTATTATTATTATTATTATTATTATTATTATTATTATTATTATTATTATTATTATTATTATTATTATTATTATTATTATTATTATTATTATTATTATTATTATTATTATTATTATTATTATTATTATTATTATTATTATTATTATTATTATTATTATTATTATTATTATTATTATTATTATTATTATTATTATTATTATTATTATTATTATTATTATTATTATTATTATTATTATTATTATTATTATTATTATTATTATTATTATTATTATTATTATTATTATTATTATTATTATTATTATTATTATTATTATTATTATTATTATTCAGTAATGTTTCCAAAAGGTACCACAATTTTCAGAAGTAGATGGACAGGTTTGTAAAACTTTTTATAACGAAAGGTAACGGTGGTATGTTTATATTTGATCTGGCATTGCTGGCACTATGTAGGGGAGAAAGGGCGAGCCGCTCCACTGCTATTGCATGCACCGATCCATATAGTAGTTGTCTGCCAGTCGCATCATTCAGGTGAAATTTCCTACGCTACACAGACAAAAGGGGGCGGTGGAAGCAGAAACAGATAGGTATCAGCGAAGAAAGAGAGGAGCAGAGGGAGAGAGGGGGAGTTAGGGATGTTGGAGATATATGGAGAGAGGGGAATTCGGAATGAAAGACAGTGAGAGAGGAGAAAATCGTTTTATTTAATGGAAAAGCAATCACAGCTGCATATTTACAAATACTTCTAGTAGTTGTAATAATAATGCTATTGACGAAAATAATGATAATAATAATTAATAATAATGATGATGGTGATGATGATGGTGATGATGATGATGATGATGATCATGATCATGATGATGATGATGAGTGCTTCTGTGGAGTGGAAACAATTTGGAACAGAAAAGCAGATATCGAAAATATAGAGAAAGAAGAACTTGAAATTATAGAACAATTTTATCTCCACACGTTGTAGGTGAAGAATACAGACTTAGAAGAAAAATATGTATGTATGTATAGACCTCCATAGTGTTATTAGGAAACGAAGCTTAAAATTTTATTGATATATTAAACGATTAACTTCAAATAGGCTCACAAAACAAATTATGTAATTCTACGAAAATAGAACTAAAGCACATGTACACCATGAAATGGATTGGTGAAGTGAAAATGATTTAAAATTGTTGGGATTCCCTCAAGATGATATCCTAGACAGGGACCGATTAAGAATAAAGGTGCATAAGTGACAAGTTGGCCATGAGAACAAAGCGAAGAAAAAGACTGCATCAACGTAGATAGACGAGAGAAAGAAAGCCCACCCTCAAGAAATGAGAGAACTTTGGATTCACAGAAGAGTTAAGAAACGTGTCTAGCTACTTTGCGTAGTCCTACATGGGCTCATTCGAAATGAAAGGAAATACAGTTGGAATATATTTGTAGTCTGTCAATGTGATAAAATATACATCCCTCGTTTTATTAGCGATATTCTTTTAATTTATGTCCTCCAATGTTAAGTAATATCGGAGGGTGAATGAAAAGGGTGAAGTGATGTTGAAATGAGTATAGGGTCCAAGAGCTTAGACTATTTTATTAGTGATATGCATGTCTAATGGGAGTGTGTTTCTTATGTGCACTACTAATTAGAAATAATTGACTTAATGATATTAAGCTGAGTAGAGACAGATTTGTTATAAATACAGAAGTGTAGGGATCAAATATCTTACTGAACCACTTAGAAATAATTGCCTTTTCAGCAATCAAGTAAATGATACAACGTGAGTTGTATGGATAGCCATAATTCGAAACCCGTTTCGGTTTGCGCTGTTAATTATGATACTCCTTATCAAACAACAATTGTCGATACAAATGTAAACCTTTTATTTTAATGTCATCTCGTTTTGTACTTCTCTTAAGTACACAAAAAGGAAGAATACGCTCGGCATTCCGGAGGATTTCCTCTTCTTCTCAGCAGTCATTTAGAGAAAACATGTGTCCAGTTAGTGGCACCTTGTGTCACAGTGTAGAAGAGGGTTGGACAAAGCGCGTTCTATAAATACCGGAAAGAACAACTTGGAGTAGCTGTAATCGTCGGAAGGCATTTTTAATTAAAGAAGGGAAGTTTTAGGAATCCACATTAGAAAAAGATTTAACGGACAAGAAATTAAATTCACTGTGGTTTAGTGACAACGGACATTACCCTCGCATGTGGTAAGTATCGATCAAATAAGTTTTAGTATTTGGAATTTATTCAAAATTATAGAAAAAACTTTGTGTTTGTCCTTAGAAAGTAAGATATCCAAATAACATTCCTATCCGTTTAGCTTTTATTTACCTAAATAAACGATGTAGGTGATTATCGTTTGAATTATCCCTATTCCAGTTCTCTCACTCCATAATATGAAAACCTATAATCTCAGATCAATATTATAACCAGACATCGGAGCCCGTACACCTTTAAAGGGATATAAAGTTTACGAATCTCGCAGTATATATCTGATGACGTCAGTCCCGAGGGCAACACGCAGGGATAATCCGGTTCGCAACGCGTAGCTTTAGTTTTCATTACAACTACTTTAAGCAAATGGTGTTTAGCTCAGGGTAAAGCAATGAGATTTCTCACAGGGTGTGCGTGGATATGTGTGAGAAGGAATGTTTTAAGGGTATGTATGACTGAAATTTCATGAAAATCGTGAAAATAACGACTTTTTTTATTTTAATTCTATAAAATAATTTAGACATTCCCGAATGTGAAAAATGCATAATTTGCCTCCGGACGCCATTTTTAAATGCTTATTTAAATGTCGGTGGCCTTTAAACTCTGTCAGAGTCACGCCCTCTTTTGCCTACATCCACATTCTTTGTCTGTTTTCCGTTCTTAAATTTTCAGTTCAAGAAAAGAAAAATAAGGCTTTCAGACAAAATAGTTTCTAAAATGTTAATAGTTTCTAAAATGTTGCCAATATATCAGAGGCTGGCTTCTACAACATTAATATAGAGGTGCAAAACAGGAAAAACACAGAATGCCAATGAATCTTTGCATCATGTCATATGGAATAAGTGCCCAAAGGAAGTTTTCATATCAAAACAAAAATTGGATCTTGCTGTTATTAAAAGCATCAGTGAGTTTAACATGTGTAGTCTTAAGTCATTGGAGCTCCAACAAAATATCAGAGGTGAAAGTGTAGTAGACTCAGCAAGGAAAACTTCAGTGCAGCGAGATCAGACTCGTATCCTGCAAAGCAAGAAGCGAAGTTGTGCAGAAGAAAAGCAACATCTAAAGAAGAAAAAGGTGGAAAAAGCAGCAACAGAGGAGAGGAAAAAGAAATCTGAGGGTCCAACCTATCAGCCTGGTGGATTTTAATGTGAGTTATGCAATCAAATCTTAAATCGCTGTTTTCTCAATGTTCATATTTTCAGCATTTTTCTTCCTGTAAAATGCTCCTTGCGATGCAGTTTTTCTACTACATTCATGAAATTTCCCACACAGGTTCAGAATATCATGAGGAATGAAAATTGCCCTAGGTTTTATTGTGGAATGTATATAAGCATATATTTTTAATTTTCAAACACAAAACTTACAGTTTTTTTAGACAAAAAAAGAATATTTGTAAATTAAAAAATTGTTGTGACCTAAACTAAAGGAGACACAGAAAAACCCAGAGCAATTTCAAAAAGTATGTGTATTATGAACATAGGGTTAAAATATTAGACCAAAATTCAAAATATTTTGTCGCAAGGGACTTTTTTAGTGACGTAACAAAAAACATACAAAATTTATCATAATTTCTAAACTGTTGGAGAAAAATGGTTTAAATTTAGGTTGTAACATGTTTACAATATACTACACCTATGGTGTAAATTTGAAAAAGCTAGCATTATTAGTTCAGAATTTGAAAATTTCAGTCATACATACCCTTAATGACACTGGAATGCCCGTTTCAAACTGGTTTAATGACTGCTTCGATTATCATACATTAAACTGGAAGTTGCCGACCAAGGGTTACCAATATCACTGTTTTGAGTTACTGTTTATGAAATATTTATTACTCGATAAAACTTAATTCGTTCTTCACGTATATATGAACCGACGAATATCTTTGCAGTGTAGAGATAAAAGCTCACCGAAATGGCGGGGGCTCTCATCACATCTGGTCTGCCTGGCCCAAGACAGAACAAGAGGACTGCCCTAATCGGCTTCACGCCTCGAACTGCATGACCACACAGCTGCGCGTGGTGTATAGCTTTCACTTTCTCGAAGCCCATTATTCAACCAAATATTCCCTTTGTAACTATTTTGTCATGCCATTATGAAGCATCCGAAGAATACCCCATTCAACAAAGTCAAGTACTACCCTTTAGAAATCTGCTAAGGACAATGTTTCTTACGTTTCTTTTGTTAAAACAACTGTTCTCCTCCAACTGCTATTCGACTCAACTTCCCTTGCACG
Source organism: Mantis religiosa (assembly GCA_030765055.1). Lineage (NCBI taxonomy): Eukaryota > Metazoa > Arthropoda > Insecta > Mantodea > Mantidae > Mantis > Mantis religiosa. Next base: position 95,932,497 of record CM060948.1, on the reverse strand, counting down.
TGTTGTAACAAAGAACCAACATTCCTTTGAAATCCATCATGATTCTTTATACATTGCAATTCTTAATTTCGGTATCATACTGCTCCCCACGCAGGTAGATCTACCCTTCAGGGAATGCAAGGTGTTGGATATATTGTGTTAATAGCATTACTTTCACAACAATTATTGGGCAATTTCCATTTTAGAAATCAAAAGTTTTGGATATTACCAACAACCATTAAACAGCTTGAATAATGTACCTTCAAGCTGTCTAAAAGCAGTTGAGGAGGTGTCTGCAAAAATTAACAATATAGAGAATGCACCACCTACCAAACGAACAAAGAATAAGTTGTCCAGTATTCAACACAAAAATACTGGATTTTCAGTGCTGTATAATATAAGAAATAAACTAAGTCTCCGACAAACACATGGAAATGATTTGTACTACTCATATGCACCATTAATGTCATGTGACATTGAACGAACTTTCTCCCAATATTTTTATATTCTTTCAGTGAGATTCGCAGAAAATTCACGTTCGACAATTTACGAATGTACATAGTTGTTCACTGTAATTCCCGCATCGAAAGCAGTGAGAAGGATGGCATGTTGTCACGTAGCTTACACTTTGTATTCCTACCGGACTGCACACACACAGCGCTTCGGTATACTTGTTGACACAGACGTTTGTTGATGTCACGCTTGGCCTTGTATAGACCTGTGCGCGTACATTGATTACTAAGGTGTACGGAATCGGATATCTAATTATAACCTACTTCTATAATTATATTCCGAAATGCAGGGTGCTTCAAAAGGTTACTGAATAACTTAGGGAACAGAAAGGGTAGACGGTATAGAGTAACTTTTGACAAGGAACCCATGCTCCCAAACACGATTCCCAGTCAGTACCAATATTCCCTATTTTCTGAACAAAGTTTTATTTACGGATGAGGGAAGCTTCAGTACTGATGGCTTCGTCAGTTGACATAACAGTCATGTTTGGGAGATGAGAATCCTGCATCTTCAAATACGGTTTTCAGTTAATGTATGGGCAGACATTTTGGGTTCTTCATGTTATTGGTCCATACGTCTTGCCACAGTATTTGAATGGGCCAAGAAATCCGCTTGGAATAAGTTCTTGTGTAGTTGTTGGAAGATGTACAACTTGCTGTACGCCAACAAGCATGGATCCAAAAACACTGGTAGCCAGAATATTTGTGGCATCTGACAAACCTTTGTACATACATGTTTGGGGTATTTGAACGAGTGCGCCAAAGCATTATTCGACGGTGCTGCAATGGCTGTATTCAACGTGCTGGCGGTGTGTTTGAAAATCTTATGTAACCTGTTACAAGAAACCCTGTACATAATGAAACGTATTGCGACTTAACAGATGGTACTTACTCGGGATCTTGTTTGGGAACATGGGTTCTTAGTCGAAGGTTACTCTATTCTTTCTACTCTTTCTGCTCCATAAGTTTTTCAATAACCTTTGGAAGAACCCTGTATATTAACGTTAATAGAAAATTCAATTTGTCACAACATCAAAACAGTAAACCAAAATTCATTATGAGCCTAAGTTTTAAAATCCTTTATTGTTGAGTCACAAGATAACATTTAAGATTACAATTACTCGAGCTGGTTTCTTCCTGCTTCCAGGTATGCTCTAATACAATATTTCACGCTATTGCATACTCTTCCTGCAATGTTTCATATTTATCAAAACTAGTTAGGATGTAATATCTAAGAGTGTCAGCATCCCGCACTGAAGCCTCTCCAGACGATGAAGTTCACTGGTTTGAAATCAGAAGATCGAACAAGTCATTTTATACGGAAATGTAAAATTCAACAAATTATGTAAGTGATATCTGATAGAAATGAGTTGGTGAACCATCGTGTGAAAGCCACATTCTTTGTGTGAGCGGCAGAGGCACACGATCAATTAAATGATGAAACTCAAATTATCAAAACCATAAAGGGACTATGATACGGAGAACGTCGGTAATATTTATAGACGCTATGTTTAAGTAGACACTCTAGATATGGAATAAAGGGAGAAACTGTACCATGGCAGATAGGATTAGTATTAGAACCACTAGGGAGGGAATTCGGCAGTGCAACTAGTCTTGTACTTTTGTACCTATTATCCCAGTAGGGCACTCAGGGGAGGAATGATGAGGTGAGAGGAGTCAAAGGACGGCCATCACAAGGAGTCACGACAGTACAGAGTGCAGGGTCTCCACATTCTACTTAGATGTAAACCTTCGCCGGTGGGCCAGGACAAGAGACATTCCAGCCCACCTTGGTAGCGTAGATTGTAGCATGTCTGCCTCACGTTCAAGAGGTCCCGAGTTCGAATCTCGGTCAGGGTGAGTTACCTGGATAAGGGTTTTCCGGGGTTTTCCCTTATACTTCAAGACGAATGTCAGGTAACTTTAAGCTCCATGGACCCTGGGCTCATTTGAGCATCATTTTACCCAATCCATTCACCATCCGATATAACTTAATGTTTGAGGACGTAAATTAAAAAAAAACTGACATTCCCCCTGCTGTGGTTCGTAAGCGGTTCCAGCAGCCGGTTCGGAGAACCGACCTACCGGAGAAGGAAGTGGTTCATTCAGAGCATATCATTCTGCCATGCACCGCCCAGACACACACCCTGCAGGAGACCACCAGATGAGAGGTGATGTGAAATGATAATGGAGATGAAACACAGGGACAGGAAATTCGGGGGATGTAATTAACCCACCCAGTATTCGCCTCCCAGAGCCCGGGTCGCCTTGGTGAGAGCCAAGCGATGTAACCACTCAGCCACGGCGCATTCGGGAAAATCCCAGATGAAACTCATGGGTCGATAGGTCGAACGAGGAATTCAAACCCGTGCCTTCCGAATGCGGACCACAGACGAAACTATCTGAATCATCCCCTCGGTTATTGGCATATATCTAGCAATATGAGCTGTTTTGGCACCAAACCTGTATATTCCAATCTTTGGCAAAATATGTTAAAATTCAACTTACAGCCCTACTATTTGTTTTCCGTAGACAAAATATATCTAAATTATTGGTCATTAATGTAAAACAGTTCAATGTAAATCCAGTATATTGGTTTTCAAACCGCGAATGAGATTCGTCGATGGTTTACATAAAAATAATGTGTTAATTTGTAAGCTTAGTTCTCTTAATTTAATTATACCTAGTTATGCTTTCAGATTATTCTGAAAACATTCAATAGCAAGGAAGAGGGAGAAAGAGGGTAGATCTTTGTGTGGGGAATACGAACATTTGTATTTGGCATTGATAGATACCTGCTTATAACCCACTAGGCTAAGCACATAGTTGACATTCAGAATACATCAACCATAATGGTGCAATGAAGGTATTGATCGAGCAAACAGCTACCGGTGTGAATCGATTTCAAAGCTGGGCGAAAACTTACACAAATTTACGCTTCAGGAGTAACATCTTTTGTTTTGGAGGAGAGGGAGGCACTAGCGGGGTACACTTTTTGTCCCAATTGTGACGGTACCCGGCATTGTTTACAGCAATGAGCAGCTATCCCTCCGAACAGGGATAAGGTAGGCAAATAACAAGCCGGTTGATGATGATATTTCGTTTAATCAATAACTTTCCCAATGTGTCTAAATTTTATAAAGAAATAAATAAACATTTTCTGCCACAAGTATGCGGTTACCCTTCAATGTTCTATCAGGACACTTCCACTCTTTTTCTTGGTATACCTATATATGCTATTTACATAATGTGACATAATTCCAATTCGTAATTTCTCTGGTGAATAATTTTCTCTGTAATATTGGATGTGTGGAAAATGCTGTCATGCCATTTGGCTCAATTTATGTGTAAAAAGTAAAATAACAACTTAGATTACCGAATACTTTATATCTAGACTTAAAAATCCGATATTTTAATTAGCATTCAAAATGTCTTCCCATTCCTATGGGTACCATTACCTTAGTGTACACAAACACGATTAAAATCGAGTTTCAGGCATACAAGAGATCGTTTCGTTAGTTTTTGCTATATCTATTACCTCCCTATTTAGGGAGAGGTAACAATGTTTCTGCCATAAAATTCTATATCGGCAAGTCACTAAATCTATTACACACTAGTATTGGTTTATGTAGAGTAAGCCATGTACCACCATGTGAGTACTACCATGTACTACCTCGTAAGCCATGTACGAGCGGGATGGATCAGGCGATATTATCTGTGGCCCGCATTGGTGAGGCCCGGGTTCGATTCCTAGCCAACCCATGGGTATTTTCGGGGATTTTCCTGGGTCACCAAGCGAATGCTGGGTAGGTTAATTACGTTCCCCGAATTTTCTAATGTCGCATTTCATCTCCATTATCAGTATTATCTCTCCTCTGTTGGTCTCTTTCAGGGTAGAAGTGTCGGCTGGTGTCTCGGCGGTGCATGGAAGGATGAAATGCCCTTAGTAAAATTTCATCCTCCGGTAGAACGATCTCCGGTCTCCAAATCCCGTCTGGTGGGGCCGTTTCCTGTCCGCAGTCGGGTGAGCTGTCGGTCGTATTGGCCTGCCGGGGAGTTTCCAACTGGCAAAGTGTTGGGAACCTCCCTTTCTGCACTGTCGTTACTCCTTGGGAAGACCGGTCTCTGTCTCCTCTTGCCTCATCACCCCTCCTGGGGATACCCCACTAAGGGGCATAGGTGTAATAGATTAAGACTGGTCGCAGTGTCGAATCCCCTCTGTACCGCAATCCAATCCAAGCCATATACTACAAATTAGCCCGAGAGGTCAACGTGCTCTTTATTTCCAGCACCACGGCCGCAGCCAATGTGTTTTAACAAATATGCTAGACTAAGCTGGCCCACGCTGGGGTACTACCAGCTTAGTACTAATGGTACGGTAAAGTAACATAAGGTACGATACTTTTTAGCGTTAATACCCTCTTTTACTACATTTCGCATCAGAAGCATTTCGTACTGCTGATGTGTGAAATGAAATAAAAATCTGGAAATAAAATTTGTCAGGGTAACGCTCCAGACTTGATTTGGTTACATCATCGGCATTGGGCAATCATCTCTAAAAATCTGAATCAGATAGTACAGTCCTGGCAGAATTTGAGCACAGATCTCCCGTTCACAAGTCTCTGCCTCAACAACCTCCATCGTGCTTGTGGTATGGGTATGCTGAGATAAACTAAATCAGTAGGAATTATAAACAGGGGAAGAATATTGAACGCTGGAATGGAGTTAAAAGACCATGGTTAAACTATGAACGTGGCTAGATTCAACTCAAGATACGTATATCTCCAAATAATTGCAAGAAAAACTATTACCTTATTTGTAAAATAACCTCTGGGAAGGTAATTGAGAATGGTTCTTCATAAAAATACACAGATAAATATTCAAACCTTCACTTTAAAATCCTTTGTTACATGACAATACCTTTCCGACGTAAAGGTGGTTCGAAGCTGGCACACAATTCTGAATATGCCAATCGGTAGCTATATCTTAATTGCTACACATTTACTTCAAATTCCGACATCCTGTAATGGTTGCGAACAGTCCGTGCATTACCAGGGAATGAAACATAATCCCGTATTCAGCGTGGCTCGAGAAGGATCTCTTTCAATCTCTGCCAAGAAAGATTCATCTTCAGCCTCTTTAGAGATGCAGACAAATTATTCTCTCTCTCTCTCTCTCTCTCTCTCTCTCTCTCTCTCTCTCTCTCTCTCTCTCTCTCGCAGTCCCCTTTCATGATAAAATTTCTTCTGCATTCCAGGGAATCGTAAAACACCATAAATGCTGCCTACCGTATGAAATGAATATGAACACAGCAGAATGTGTAATAAAGACCTCTGCCTCACCTAGAAACGGAATGATATTGTAATGATAAGAACGGTCAGTATATAAAACGCATAGACGGCATCTTTCGGTAATGTAGGGAATTAGAAAAGGTGTAAATGTGACAGAAAGAAATAAAGCTAATTAATTCTGAAACTGCTGGGCCTTATCGCCAGCAGTTGAATCCATTTTGGCTGTGATATACATAACTGTATAGCAATATAGGCACAAAACCTGTATAGCAAATATGCATTTTGTAGCTTAATATTGCGGAGATTTTGCGAAAGCCTAATATAAGAATACAATATATGTCATCGAGCTGAAAAGTAAAACATAAAAGGGGAAGAATAGGTAACCAACGAGATTTGACTAACACAGAAACGGCACATTCAAAATGCTATGAATTTATTGTGCCATATGTCGTTGATTTTGTCAATACTTTGTAGATATCATGGAGTGGAAATCCACATTTCCATCCCATGTAATATTTTAGTTTCTAGTTTGATCGCATTAATTCTTCCACACAAGATAATATTTATATGTGTAATTTACTTAATCAGGATCTTATAACAGTAAGCAGTGCTTTTGCTTTTTGCTGTTATACGTTTCTGTCCTTTACAACTTTAGTTAAAAAATCGGTCTTGTCCCTAAAGAATTAAATGCTATTACCACCTATATTTCATTTACATTTCTTTGTAATTTTTCATTCTTTCCAAGCTCTTAGCTTTTTGAACACCATGGTCTTATTTTCAGTTGTCCTTTCTATCTTCTATAGGATATCTTCCCCATTAGTAAATCGTCTACAAAAAGCAACAGTTATTTCGAATCACAGATGCTATACTTGATACCTATGAAGAACAGTCAGTCTGCTTAGGTCATTTCTTGGACACAGCAAAGGCTTTTGATAAAATCTGGCATGATGGTCTATTATATAAAATAAGGATAACACTTCAGACAGTTACTACAAAGTAATCAAACCCCCTCTGTAATAGCATGCATCCTGTGAAATGTGAATATGCATAGTCAGAATCGCATATAATCAATTCCGGCGTCCCTCAGGGAAGTGTTCTTGGACCGCTGCTTTGTATCAGAATACTTCTGAATTGCAAATGAAAACCCTACTATTGCAAACTATGCTGATGATATCGCAATCCTGAGCAAAGACACCTGTGAATCAGCAGCCAGAAAACTTAATACTTTATGTAGAGGTATACAAGTTTGGTGCAAACAATGGAGAGTTGTTATGGGTCCTTCAAAATCTAGATTAATCAAATCCATGTACAAAAGGCAGTAACGGACCATACTGTTTTAATAAACGACACAATAATAGTCACATCTCAAACTGTCAGGTACCTAGGCCTAACTTTACACAACAGGTGCACCTAGAACGACCTCATCACTAATTTAGTACAGAAAATAAGACATCATATTCGCCTTCTAAGCCAATGATCGCAAGGAAGTCATCTCTAGTTCTGCAGTACAAGCTGTTGCTATACACTTCTCTATGCGAAAGTGCTTCATAATACACATGAAAAGAATTCAATCCGCACAAAGCAGAACTGATTCTCTGTGGTACGTTGTATCACCACTCTCAATAGTGACTTTGATGTTTCGTAGTATTCTGCACTCCTCCGAGAGAGCTATAGATGACAGTAAAACTCATTTCTACAACATAATAATCCTTTATTACTTATTACAATTGACATCAAGATGGCCGTGGAAGAAGACATACTGTGTCAATATCGAGCTGCTGAAAGTGCTTTAAATAGTATAATTTAGATTGTTAATGGTGATAAAAGGAGCATTAATAAGGTGCAAGAAAGTATTCTTGATCACGTAAGTAAAGGGAAATAATTGTTAGACTACTTTAAGGCTGTTTCAGAACGAAATGTTTATGATCCTCAACCTACTTTTTTCCAAGCTTCTTACACGGATGTGACAAAATCTGTGGCTAGTGAAACTAAACATGTAGTGATTGTAACTCCAAAGGACCAGAATAAAGTCGCAGACAATTCGCAAACTTTACAATTAATGCGAACAAACATAAAATCGGTTACAGTGGGGGTTAAAGGTACCAAGAAAGCTAGAAACAAAGCTGTTATATTAGAGCTTCGATCCGAAGCGGAATGTAAAGGCTTACTCAAGATATGGAATCAAATCCAGAACTGAATGTCAAGTTACCCGATAAGTTAAATCCCAGGCTTATCATTCACGGTATTGAAGCTGATTCTCCTGAAGATCATTTAATTGAATCTATTAAATAACAAAATCCAAGAATCAAACAGTGCCTTCTAGATCCTTCACAATTCATTAAGAAGGTATTTATTAGAAAGACCAGGAAAGGAGATTCACAATATGCCTTGATTGAAACTTCTCCTATAATCTACAAGGCAGTGAAACAAGAGGAGAAACTGTATATTGGATACTCACGGTGTTCAGTGTATGTCAATATTCATGTGATAAGATGTCATAATTGCTCTGGCTTCGGACACGTGGCTGCTAACTGTCAATCACTTAAAATCTGTTCTTATTGCGCAGAAGAACATGATACTAAAGCATGCCCTAAAACGCACATTGAATGCATTAATTGTAAAAACTTTAATAATAAAATGATAAATAAGAAAACTAATTTTACTGCATCCGATACTAACCATCCTGCTAGCTCTTTTGACTGCCCAGCCTATAAAAAGATTGTGGAAATAATAAGATCGAAAACAAATTATGGCTGAACTCCACATATATCAATATAATTTACATAAATCAATACTACCCACTGAAGAGCTAATAACGGTCTCTAATCACTGCTCCAGCACGGATTTTTCCACAAACAACTCAATTATTAAAGTTCTTTGTGTACAAAAACCCAATAAAAAAGAAAACAGAATAACGGGATTTAATTTACCAACTTTTACAACAATAGCCGAAGAATACGTGCTGGCATCATTACTGAATATCAAAATATAAAATTAAGTCAACTTTGTTCTTTCGATTATGTCCTAGTTAATATCGCTATTGGTGGAATGAATATATATGTGTGTTCGATATACTGTGATCCTAACAAGGATATAGAAAATGGTCTTAACTTACTGACTCAAATATATAATACTGTATAAGGGAATCCGCTAATCATTGCGGGAGACTTTAATTCGAAGCACACTGCTTGGAATAGCCCCTTTACTGATTCCCGTGGAAGAGCAGTGAATGTCTTTTGTAGTGTAAACAATCTGTATATTCTAAATGTAGGATGTACTTCAACATTTCGAAGAGGAAATTCTACAAGCTTTGTTGATATCAGTATGTGTAATTCGCTTATGCTGCCATATGCTACTTCATGGAATATAGATGATAATACCCTCTCAGTCCATAGCCTTATTACGATAAAACTTAATTTTAATCATACTGTCAACACTAATTTCAACAATAACTCTTTAACGCGTTTATATAGAACTAATAATGTGCTTTGGTCACATTTTCATCTTGCAGTTAAGAAAAATATTGACCCTCTATTGACTTGAAAAAAGTGAACAACCCCACCCTCTTGAATGACTTCGTCGATAAGTTAACCAAGTGTATTTCGTTCATCTGTGATTCGCATCTCCCAAAAGTAACAACAAAACGCTGTAAAAACCAATGGTGGAACTCTGAGCTTACAATAATGAGGAAAAGAGTGTTGGCAAGTCAACGAAGATTCAAACGCGCTAAATGCGAGCTACTGCGAATAAAATATGAACAGACTTACATTATGCTAAGAGCTGAATATAAAAAAAATGATTTTAAATGCAAAATTCACCAGCTGGAAAACATTCTGTACAGAACAAGTCAATCCATGGGGCATTGTGTATAAATATACACGGAATTCAAGAAGCTTAAATAATAATTTAACAACGTTGCAAACTTAAAACGGGTACACTGCTAATGCAATAGAAACTGCAAATGTATTAGCGAGCAAATTTTTCCCAGATGATCCTGAAGATGATGACCACCAAAGAAGGATCCGACATGAGGTGGAAACTGAACCTGATACATCGGATAACTTTCCTTTTACTTATCCTGAGGTGGAACAAATGATATTAAAACAAAATGACCGTAAAGCTCCAGGACATGATGCTTTTAGTGCCAATATAATCAAACATGTGCATTATGTACATCCAAATCTCATAAGTAACATTTACAATAAATGTCTATAATTAGGTGTGTTCCCAAATCAGTGGAAAATTTCAGTTGTGAAAATTATACCCAAAACTCATGTAAATAATAAAATGACTGCTGCTTACAGACCAATAAGCCTGCTACCTCTGCTAGGCAAATGCCTAGAAAGACTTGTAATTGATCGTGTAATGTATCATTTACTAAAACATGGCTCAATTAGTGATCTTCAGTTTGGTTTTATGGCTCAAAAATCAACAGAAATGGAAATATATAAGGTGGTAGACTGGATGAAAAATGTATACCTAAATAAACAATCTGGTGTTTTAGTCTCTTTAAATGTAACTGGTGCTTTTAATCATGCTTGGTGGCACAAGAGTTTACATCAATTGAGAACTAAAAAATGCCCAAAAAAATGTTTACAATTTAATCGTGAATTATTTTAGAGATCGCAAATCCTTACTTACTGTAAGTGGAGAAACTATCACAAAGGAAGTTACACGCGGCTGCCCCCAAGGATCTGCGTGTAGTCCAGGTTTTTGGATTATACTGTATGATGATCTGTTACAGCAACAACTGCCGTCAGATTGTAGTATATTTGCTTACTCAGATGATGCTTTACTACTTGTTAAATCAAATGACGCTTAAATCCTTGAAGAAAGAACTAATGAAGCACTTAAAATAATACACTCATGGGGAATTAAAAATAAACTTATGTTTAATCCCTACAAAACCTTGGCGATGATTGTCACCAGAAGAAGAAAAATGGAGCCCATTACTCTTACCATGAATAACGTCAACTTGAAGGTGGTATCTACGGTAAAATACCTTGGCGTTATACTGGATTGTAAATTAACATTTCGATCACACTCTGATTATATTGCTGAAAGAGTCAGCAAGCTCCTTGGTGCCCTCGCAACAACAACAAGACCCACCTGGGGTCTGAATTCTAATATTCTTAAAATTATATATCAAGGTACTGTAGTGCCCCTAATTTTGTATGGTGTATCTGCATTCCAGGATGTTCTTAATAAAAAATGGGCAGCTAATAAACTTGCACAAATTCAAAGGGGATTCCTCCTTCGCATAATTCGAGGATATCGTACAATCTCCACTGATGCAGCTCAGATTATAGCTAATATCGAACCTTTGGCTCTCACTGGTTTATCAACAGCAACTATTATGAATTTAAGACATGAACGTGAATGTGCATCTTATCTGTCTCACTTAAAACTACAAATCCCGGAGCATCCTACCACAGCAGGACACCCATCAAGTTTTGTAACCTGTTTAAAGGAAATATGTAATTTTCATGATTATTACATACATACAGACGGTTCGCGTTACCAATTTGAAGATAATATATCTGCAGTAGGATGAGCTTTTGTTGTTTATGAAAACTAAACGGAACTAGCTCACTCCATGTTTAAATTGTCACCTGCATGTTCTGTATTCCAGTCGGAGCTCTTAGCAGTTAAAGAAGCTATGGAATGGTGTACTGTTAATGGGAACAGTGCCCGTATTCTTAGTGATTCACAATCAACACTACTCGCTATTAATGATAGATACAACTTATATTCATTAGCACATGAAATCAGAACCTTACTTCAAAACCATCCAGGACATATTTGCATGGGATGGCTTAAAGGACACAGTGAAATTTTAGGTAACGAGAGAGCTGATTGCCTGGCTAAGAAGGCTGCAGAATCCAATCTTCCTGTGACATACTCTTTATGTCCTATTTCTACTGTAAGGAGAATAATACATCAACATATTCTTGAAGAATGGAACCAACAATGGCTAACAACTCCAAATGGAAGTTTAACAAAAACATTATTTTTCCCTAGTGTATATGACAGAGGAAAATGTGAAACTCTTGTACCAAATTTTGTTTTGACACAATTTTTAAGTGGACATGGTAAATTTGGTGAATACTTATCATGCTTTCACTTAACATCCAACCCCGAGTGCATGTGTGGTGAAGAATTTCAAACTGTAGTTCATCTCCTTTTCTGTTGTCCCATTTTCTGGAGAGAAAGACAAGAATTAATATTCAAGCTAGACTCTCTAGGAACTGAATTTTCTGCTCCGCTCACATATTTGCTAATGAAGCCAAAACAGTATAAGTACTTCATATGTTTATAAACTCAGTGTTTAAACGTCTGAAATAGTTTAAATTAATATGCATCAGATTATAACATATTTTCTTCCTTCTAGTATTCAAAATATTTTTGTCAAAATTGTGTATTTTTATGTATCAACTCTAACCCTAATATACCACTGTGTAAAATAGGATTCATAAATCTGGATAAATAGAAATAAATCCTTTATTACGACAGATACCAACACATCCTACACTGAATCAAGATAATAGAAGATTGAAAAGAAAACGACATAAAAACCTAATATCGTAACCTTAAAGAGAATTTTGGGGTTACCCGTGGTAAACGCCATTTAAATGTTTCATGTTATTTAATATGTTATAGGTAATATGACAAAGCTATATTGTAAAAGATATGTACAGAAAAGGCTTCATCAATAAATTAAAAGGAAAGCAAATCGAGTATATCTTTATTTTTTAATTACTGACAAGTACTTTTTCTCTTGAATGTCTGCCAATACGTCAATAATATATTATTGAATAATAAAAGGCTAAATTCGGTCTTGATACTGTTTTACTGTGCAAAGATTCAGTCATTTTATTACTTCAAGTTTAATACAGTACAGGTTCCCTTGATGTTTTGTAGTAATTCCATAAATGTATGCTTATTCCTTTATCTTTTAGTTTAACCCACAACGCTTACCAATTTATAATATCAATCGTTTTTTAAATCAATAAATACAATGTGGGTTTTGTTTCTAAAATATTTATTCACAATCGCCTTTATTATAATTAATAATTTTTGAAACTCGTCTCGTTCTTCACTTTTTTCTTCCCCTTATACACATAACCGATATTGCCATACATATTTTCCACACCTTATATATTTTCCTTACCTCCATATAATGTTAAAGAATTTAATTACTAATTTTCTTCTAATGTTATCTTTAGACCAAACCTCCCAAAATTCTTTTGGAATACCTTCATTGTCAATTTGCTTTTGTTTGCACTTAGCATTGTGATTTAATTACAAAATTCTGCGTTAGTGATTTCGATTTTCAAAATAACTGTATAGATCCGCACTAAGTGTATACTGCATTAAAATGAGCACAGGATTTTTGCTGGCTTTACATTATTTTTTCTCAAGCTTGAATAAACACTTTTTCCAAGGTCATGTTTTGTTTTATCATACATTTTTGCTGCCTCGTTTATGATTTCACTTAGTCCTAAACTGTTTGTATGTTCAATGAGCCATTTTTATCCCACCTCTAAGAGCTAAACGTTTTCCTTTTCTTCTATTTCCCTGATTTACTCCAATTTGTTAGCCTTTCTCCTATTTTTACCGTTTGACAATCTCTGTCGTACCATTTTCTGTTGTTACTCATACCTTTATACCGCCAATTTTGCACTATGATACAATCTTCCAGGGCTTATATTGTCACAAGTGACTGTTTTAATTCATGCAAATAGTTTATGTGACTTCAGTAGTACGTGTGACGTCACTCCCTCAGTCCATCACCAGTTGGATAATAAGTTGGTGTAAGCGGGTTTCCCGCTCTACTCGGGGACCATCATTCGGCTTGAACGGATGGATTTGTCCGCAGCCACTTGAGGCAGGTAACACTCTGGCCACCTATATTAAGCTCTCCATACCCATTTTTGGCATTCCTCCCCTCTCTGGATTTAATTGTTAGTGAATTAATAATCTTTCCCTCCCTTTTATTGTACATCTCTCTGAGCCTATAATTTCCTCTACTTCCTAAATTTTACCACGCAATTCCACTAACTTAACTTTCAGTACAGAATTACAGTTCATTAATACCATATTCATAACTTTAAAATCTCTTATACAATTAGCAATGGCTAGTAAACCTAACATTAACCCACTACACTTTGATCAAACAGTTGAAAAACATTCCACTCATATCAGTATCTTTCACTCCACTTTAAGGAACAAAACTATCTTCTTCACAGTAATTTTTAGGTTGTTACCCTCATTGGTAAACCTAGTTGCATTATATATTTTACCCATTGAAAGTCGAAACCACACCTTTCAACTGAGATATTCAGGTTTATTTTTGTTACCCTATTATTGCACTGCAGTTACTTATAATTATTTCCACGTAATTATACTTATTTAAAAATTTCCTGCAGCACAACTTACTTTACATAATACTCTAATTAGCTAGAGGTATTGTAGGTACACAGTTCCATATATATTCGTATATAAATAACAAAATGCAAGAGGTATGGCCTGGTACGGAGGGGGATTTGGTACCTCGAGCTGTAGCAGATCCTTTTGGTCTGGCCTTGTCGGGACTTATTTCGGAAGGGGGAAGTTATGTGAGAGAAGACAGACCAAAGGGAAGGGCTCCTATGTTCTAGATTCAGACATCCTGGTAGCAGATGGTACAACCGTTCCTCTTCATCTGCAGCGTTACATATACTCGCAGACCGCCCCCTATCAGGAGGAGGGAGGTTTACAGAGAGAATACCATTCAACGCCGAGACTCCCGCAGGCAGCTACAACTGTGAAATAGCCAATCAGGATGAAGGAAATGAAATAGAAGAACAGGAATTTCGGGGCACATAAGTAATCTCCCGAACATTCGGCCAGTGGCCGAAGGATATACCCTAAAATATTCCATGAGTCATGAAGGTTGACGGCGAGGACCAAACCCATAAGTTCCCGGATGCAGGTAACATGCGCTACCACCTGCGCCATCTCGTTGAGTGTATTGTTCTACTTATATAATGTTTTCCCTATTTCCCTTAATTTCTCCACCTTTCCTTACGAAACATTCCCAACTACCCAACACGACTTTGTTCTTATTCATAAATCTATTTATGCTACAGAAATTAAAATATGAGATTTCTATATTCATATACATTGCCAACCATATTACCACTAGCATTATCAGAAACACTTTCAGCACAACCCACCTTTTACAACAAATCGCATTTCAGCACATTATTGATTATACGAATTCTTGTACTTAGCAACCTTAACCGGAATGTATCTAATTTAATTTATAATTTTCTCAGATCTTGAAAAGGGAAAGCTTAGAAGACGGTCTTGATGCTACTGCATTACACATTACTCGCTTTTAACCCTCTTGCTGCATCACGTCGATCACTTCGACGGTGACCGTTTCGTGTTTAAATGCCTACCTGAAACATGTGCCAGTCGGTAATGTTAGCTTCTAGAGAAAAAAAAATCATAAAAAATGTAAGTTTAAAGCAAAAGTAAAGCTGTAATAAGTGAGTTTTGTCAATTTCATTCTGTTGATTGTTGGGGGGGGGGGGGGGGCGGAGCCTCGGTAGTCCGGCAATGGTATCCTATGACTCGCCCGCGTCATTTTTGGTAGTTCAATGACGTTTCTTGTTCTCGATAAAGGGTGCAGGTTCCTATTGAGTTTTAAGGCTTCTTCCTTTCTGTTGAAATAATAATTAATTGTATTATGACATCATTCTTTCTCAATCAGAGGGCGGGAAATAACGAATAAAAATGAACACCGTGTATATTTTCGAAAAAGTTTGCTTAAAATGAGACGTTTCACAGTTTTGATGGCAAAACTGTCTTCATTATTAAAATTGTTGATAACTTCAACTATTGTTTGATAATGTTTAGCATAGTACACAACTGCGTGAAACCAAGTACTGTCCAGCAAGGCAAAGAAGGTCCCTGGAAGATCTGTGCTCCCTTACACAGTGGGACAAGGACAGCAAATGTGTGTGGCAGAAAACGCTTGCTACACAAGGAGAAGACCCTTAAAAGTGCGCCCTATTCACTCTACACTAACACCGAGAAGATACGTTCACAAAAGTAGAAACCGTCAGAATGTTTTTGAATGATCTGTAACTGTAGTGACATGGGGTGCCATAAAACTGTCCAGGGAGGATGTGGGAACCTTCGCCAACCCCCGTGCGTCTCAGGCGTCGGAGACTATCTCTCCTGTGAAGGACAGTACCTACCCCATCGCGTTATGATTGGTCACGGAGGTAGTGGAATGTCAAAGTAGGTCAGTGTCTCGCAACCTGCACCCGCCTCGTTCCAGTGTTTTTGGTGTCCAAAGTTTCTGCCCTGATCACCACCAATGAAATTTTTTGCTGTTCGGTCACTAGGGAGGCATAACTGCCTGTGTACATCTCGTGATGTCTTGCTTTACTAAAACCTGAATCAACTCCCTTAAACCGATCTCCCACAGCAACGTTTCCTACCTACGCTTAACGATTATATCACTCTTCCCTTCATAATTCCTCTCAAGTGGCCTACCTGTCCATCCACATATATTTCTTGTTGAAAGCCCTTCACCAAATCTGAGCTCCTTTCATTTTCAGAATAAGTACTTAACCAATCATTACGCACGCATCGCGAATCAAGGATTTCCAAGAATTTCCCGGGATGAATACGGAAACTTAATTACCTTACTAATTCCCTTGTCCACTGATTCTCATGATTAGATAACAAAATCTTAGTCACATCGCTTTCCACAACAAATTCTTATAATGCTAAATACTTATCGATTCTAATTCTTGGTTACTTAATCAATTTCTTATTAATTTATCATATTTTACTATTATCATTCAGTTGTATGCTGTTAGGTTATGCTTTATTGAAGTCACCTATAATTAAGGTATCAACCTATTTTTCTGAAATAATTAAACATATACCCATACACTTCAACTAGGCTAAATTGAACAACTTGCTCTTCAAAAGGGGATAGACCTATATAACAAAACTATAAACTTTTATTATTATTCTTTTCGTTGAGCTGGGAGTACATTAATAAGGGCTAGATTTTTTTTGTAATTTTACGTCCTCCAGCGTTAAGTCATATCGGACGATGAATGGAATGGGCGAAATAATGCTGAAATAAGCCCAGGGTCCATAGAGCTTAGATTTACCCGACATTCGTCTTTCAGGATAAGGGGAAACCCCGGAAAAACCTTATCCAGGTAACTCACCCTGACCGAGATTCGAACTCGGGACCTCTTGAAAGTGAAGCAGACTCGCTACCACCACGCTACCGAGGCGGGCAAAATTTTGTTAGTAACATTTTGTTAGTAACCTGCTTGGGACCAGGTTGGAAGAAAAGCTTTAATAAAGTCATGGTAAAAGTTGTGGTTTGGTGCATTTGACTTGCCAAAAACAAGATTGAAGGAGAAGAATAAACAAGTGTGGAAGAAGAGTTTATAGGCTTTTTAAAAATATCTATGGCTGTTCCTGTTCTGTTGAAGAAGACATTGACAGTTGGTTCTAAATCTACAACGACGGAGGTTATGGACCGATTACAGAGGAAAACATTATTGCATAATGCAGTGTTACTGAAAATGAAAATGAAGAGTATTCGGATTCAAACAGTGCTAATGAATCGGCTGTGCTTATGACCCACGCACAAGCAGTAGCAAACATAGAGAAATTGATGCTTTGTTTCGAGAGTCAAGCCGAAACATTGTCAAATTAACTATTAAAGTGGATGCCAGATCACGCTGCTCGTAAGAAATATACCAAACTGAGACAGCTGAAGGTTACTGCATTTATTAGCTACTAGTTTGTAACTATAGTGCAAAAGCATAGGCTATTACAGTAAATACCAGGTGAGTCAGCGGCGCCTTATTTTTTTGGGAAGCAGGCAACCCATCAAACGGAAAGTAAGTCTTAGTCCAGTTTTGCCCTTGCTAAACTGTATTGCTTGGCATTCTTAGAAAGAGAAATGCACATAATTCAGAGCAATAGCGGTTTAAGGGACAAAACGTACTGCTCGCTATAGTACACCTCAAAAACGCATGAATCCTTTACTGAGAGTGAATTCCAGTTTCCAGGCGATTTTACAAACTTTTTATTAGAGTATACATGGCAAAGGGATTCAGCAAACTCCTCGGACCTATCATACGAGTAGACTAACAACGTCAGCTCAACAGAAAATAGCGGATTCTTGTCCTTACAGCAGGGGTTGGCTGCCAAAAATTAGGAAAGATTAGAGACATGCCTCATCCATCATGGACGGACATATCATGGAGTACAGCCGAAACGGACATATTGTTAAACAACGGTTTATTTACATTTTTGCTTAAACTACGTTTCGTGCATCACAATTAACATGCATAAGAACTTTTTACATTTATGTAATAATATTAAAACAGTCAACAAATGATTAAAGGTGTCTTAAAAGGCTAAATCAAGCATGAGAACTCGCGAGGTGGCAAAGGTGTATCGCCAGGCATACAAGTCCTACTACTGAACTCAGAACGTGCTAATAGGCAAGTCTCGCAATACCTCAGTGGAATTATGACATCTTCTGTGAGCTAACACCCAGTGACACAGGTGTAAGTCTCAGCATTGTAAATACTCTATTTTTATGTTCATTAAAACTTGGAAACCGAATTCACATTAATGTAGTTATAAAGTCCCTGAGGGCATGCATTACCCAAGATACTCATCAGTTCGAGCACTTGCTTCCAGGAATAGAAATAGGGTCATTCCAGCGCGACAAAACATACCAATTTGAAACGACATTTTTAATAGCACAATAATTCTATGTCTGCAAAATTGTGTTTAAATTCCATGTTAAACACTGATACTGTAATTTCCATGTTTTCTGTGTTCAAATGTGTACAAATGATCCTATTTCAATTGCACCTACCTATAGGTTTGTTTAGGTAAATAACTACCTACTTGTGGATCACCAATAAAGAAACACCAAACAATGCCATAAAACATAAATAAATCAATAAAAAATAAAAATAATTACAGTTTTCAGAATAGTAATTGCAAATTGTGAATATTACACGGTAAAAAAGAAATAGTATACACAGGCAGAGTATTCGAACCAGCGTCACTGAGACAAATGAGAGTGCATTTCTGCACTCGTTCCAACCGAGCTAACTAGTAACGTGTGAGATTAACATTCCGTCCTACACATAGTATTCGCTGATTCCAATGAACATTTGCAGACGTGCAAACGTCAGGTTTCTACTTAAGAATATATTACGGGCGATGCGATAGCATCTCTATTAGTACTACTTTCATTGAGCGTTTAACACCCATGTTAAATACGTGGGTAGAATCTAGTAATTGGGTCGATGTTTTCATATTGGATTATAAAATGCGGATTGCATAAAACTCTAGAATAAGGGGCAGCTGCCTCACCTGGTATAGTGCATGTGCTTTCAGGTGAAAGAGTGCAGATAATAATTTACAAGTTCCATTAAAATATTTCGGTGGTATTGTACATATCTTTTTATCCTTTCTCCGCCTTTCTCTGGTTAAAACGTATTTTCATTAACGCGGATTGGCCCTGGTCCTCGTTGGTCCGGGTAAACGAGATTCTACTGTAGTTATATCCGAGTCAGAAAGCATATAAAATTGCCGTGCAATTACTTGTGTAACATTTCTCCTTGCTAAACTTACCGCTTCATGTATAATATTGGTGATTTATGTTACTTCAAAAGTGGCTTTAAAGATATGACACATTTCAGGTACGAGTATTAGGATCTCAAATGGAATCCTAGCTTGTATTTTCTGAGATACCCTCTAAAGTCTTCCTCATACTGATGGAAATACATCATCTTGCATGCTTGGTTTTTTTTTAAACACAATCTGGCGGATATGCATGCAATTGTGCGGTTATCATTTTCTGTTTCCATCAAAAGAGCCTGTTACATTTGAGTGCTGTTTTCAAATATTGTTTCAGCACTCATCGCTTCATTTGAGACCACTCTTAGACTATAGGTAATGTTCATCATGAGCAACTTAATTGGATTTAAGAAGCGCGTAATAGAATAATAATAAGTAGACTGAGGATTTCGTAAGCGCTAATGACAGAACGAACGGAAGTTAGGTTGCCTTGCAAATGGACTATAGGCACCGCCGTCAGAGGTACCATCCCTACCCCACCCATTGTACAGTCTGTGCGCATAAACATTGTACCTTGTTCTACTGTCTTCGATGGTAGAATTGACGTTAAATATTATCGCTTTGCACCTATCCCGTCTAGCAAATGTAGAACACAGTTTTTTCACGATATAAGGACTGTCTTACTGGAAATCGTAGACGATTCACCTTCAGTAACTCCAAGATGCGCGTGGTGATTTACTGCAACAGGTGAATGCACAGGAGCAACTAACAATAAAATGTACACCTGTGGAGAAGTGTATCACTGAAGATACAAGCTATAGGTACTATTGAGAATGAATAGCACGCATATTAAAATATATAAATGAATTGCATATTAAAAAGATAATCGTGTTCATATTGTACCAATAAGTATTGTAAAGATAAAACAAATATTGAATACAAATGTCCAAGCAGTATGCATTATTTGAACCGTATATATTTCATAAAGTAATGGCAAATATATAAACATGTACTAACGTATGTTTCTTAGTCGATAGCATTGACATGTTTAGTTGTTTATTCACCCGAACCTACGCTTGTAGCGGTCAGCTGGTCGTGCTCCCTTCCTTACCTGTGATTCATATTCACGACCGTTTACATTTTGTGCAACGGATCTAATGGTTTACGTGTAGAAAACCTGAAGCAAACTGCTTGTGAAATCTGTAGCCTAATAATAAGTAACCGATATGTTAATTAGTCATGGTTAGGAAAAACTTACAGGTGTTTTGTTTTTTACCATCAGATCATTGCATCTTTAGTGTATTTTATAAATATAAGTCTTAACTTTTACTGAAATTATGAACCTCTTGTATATTGCTGTGGTTAGAACTAACCCTATTGGTAGATTACACTAGAAGCGGTCAAGTTTTATTTTTGACCTCAAGAGTATTCCATGTTTGTAATCCAGCGAGGAAGTTCAGCTAGTAAATGACTCGGAATCAGAGAACGCTGTGCAGTAAGGTGACTAAAAGGTGTTTGAGAATAAGTGTATGCATGACTGTAAACCAACAATTGAAGTTTGTAAACAAAAGGTATAGAAATAATTGCAGACATGGAAGGTTATACACAAAGTAGCAAGTCTGTCTAGATCGAAAACCTTTTGCACAAAAGGAGACAGAATTTAGTAAAATCATGATCTCTGAGCAGATAGTGGCAAGAAGTGGATTATTCATCTTCTGAAATGATAATATTGAACTTTCATGTTATTGTTCTTTCTTTTTATTTAATGAATGCCCTGTTGAAATCCTAATTTAAGGGCTTCTTAGAAACTTAATTAGAAACTACATCATTAGCTTTCCTTAAATATTGAATTATTTAAATTACATTCTATTATTTATAGTAGTCAATCTATTGATCTTGGGCATTAATTTGTTTATTCTACATCGAATGTTTCACACGATGAACCGTTAAATGTAATCCTTCTTTAAAATATGCATGTACGAGTAATTTACTTACTATTTGTTAAAGGTACTTATAGATAACAAATTGGGGGATAAAAAACACCAATATACAAATGTTGTAATAAAAAGGGTGTTTTTGTTCTAGAAATAGGAGGGTGGGTCAAAAAGTAATGCCTCCTATGTTTTCTCTTTTAATTGCCAAGAAAATCGAATCCAATTTAAATAGCTTGAAAACTACCACATTGACGATTAATTTGTCACTATTCAATATAAGCTCCGTCCTTTTTCACAGTTTTGATCCACCTTTTAACTAGGGCATGTATTCCAGTGTGATAAAACACACGGTCTTGCTTCGTAAGCCATTGACGCACGGACGTTTTCACAGCCTCCTCATCTTCAAAATGAATTCCACGACGAGCTTCCTTCCCGAACAGATGGAAGTCTGATGGTGCCAGGTCAGAACTGTATGGGAGGTGAGGTAAGACTTGCCATCCCAATTTCTCAATTTCTGCGGTGGTGTAACAGCTGGTGTGTGGTCTTGCATTGTCATTCAAAAGAAGAACATCCGCCATAGTTTTTGTTGGGCGAACTCGGTGAAGACGTGCTTTCAGCTTTTTGAGAGTTCTCACGTATTGGACAGAAATTATTGTGCATCCCTGCTCCAAAAGTCAATCATAAGCACACACTCTGCATCCCAAAACACTGTCACCATAACTTTCCCTGTCGACCGCTGAGGTTTGAGTCTTTTATCTTCGGTGACGTTGTGTGATGCCATTCCATTAACTGCCTCTTCGATTCAGGTTCAAAAAAATGTACCCACGTTTCGTCTCCAGTAACAAAATTTTCCAGAATCTCCTCTCCCTCCAAATTGAAGCGCTGCAAGTGTTCGGAGGCTATTGTTTTCCTTGTTTCTTTGTTTTGGGTGGTTAAAATAATTGGTACCCGACGTGAAAAAGATGTTGAGTAACCCAGTTGTTAAATAATCGTCATCACACTGCCTTCACTGAGGGAGGTAATGCGACACAATTCACCTGTTTTTACCCGATGATCACCATTTATGATGTCATCGACTCGCTGAATGTTGCATGGAGTCACTGCAATCACCGGCCTGCCGCTTCGCTTTTCATCTCCCAATAGTGTTTGCCCTTCAGGTTCGTTACAGCGACGAACTCATCGTCTAACAGTGCTGACAGCCACCGTTGTATCAACATACACATATTTTAGCCTTTCGTGAATGCGAATTGGCGTTTCACCTTCCGAAGTCCAAAATTCAATCACAGAATGCTGTCTGATACGAATGTCGATGTCAGCTATTTTGCAAGAGGATGCAGTGCTGCCCCCTGTTGACTTAGGAAGTTACTACTGCAGGGGATTTCAGAAGAAGGTTTGAGGAACTGTGCCAAATTCAAAGTTTTCACATAACTTACTTATTTAAGGGGGGAAAATAGGAGGCATTACTTTTTGACCCACCCTCCTGTTATTGGAAGTTATCTACAGACCAAAGATGCAACGAAATTTGCTGTTATTACAAACTTTCTGTTTTACATAATTACAAAATATCTAGGTATTGAGAAATATAGAAATAGTTACTGATTTTCTTTACGAATACTGTTAATGTCTAAGGAAGTTATCTGTTTTGTGACCCTTACTGAGTATGGTTGTTAGAACACAGGGGTGGGGAAAAATATAGTGCGGTACGTACATTGTGCCTAATTGAGCTCCTCCATATGGCTATTGCCAAACGTCTGTGTGCATTCAATTGTCAGTACCCAAACCTTGCAGTGCACACACAAGAAGTGTTTGCTAAGAGTAAACCACGCAAATGTATGGGCGTGATGAGAGAGAAATCAGCGTGTCAATCATCGAAACCCAATTACAATGTTTTGTTAGTCTTCAGCACTTTATAAATTGTGCAAACATGATCAGGTCTTTACTCATTTCGCAATCGATAATATTTGCTTGGTGATTACTGAAGTACAGCAATGCCTTCACCAGTTTCTGTACTTATAGTCACTGTTCTCACTACTCTGTTTGTATAAAAGTTGTGTCGATTTGCACAGAAGATATACGTACTGGAGTTTCATTGATAGGAGAAGCCAAGTTTAAAATTTGTTGAACCAGCAACATCACAATAATTTGAATAGTTTTGGAGGATGTTGAACTACTCTTGTGAATAAATTTGAAAAAGGAAGTTAATAATTTATTACATTTTGGCATAAATTTGAGACTTATGAGTATTATTTCGATGAAAATGAAATGCAATTTTCATACCAGCTGCAGGATGGAGAAAACAGTCAAAATTTTACACATTGAATTTAAGTTAGGGATGTTTAATTCTGGTAAAAAAAAGAAAGCATGCCTAGGCTGAATTTATTATTAACGGGATTGGAAATATTCTTTGAGAATATTGGGCTACCTTTTTTAAACCAGAGTTGACGGGTATAGGATTCGTAAGTGATTTGGGCTCACAAGTATTGCTTCCACTCTGACTACTGATACAAGGACTTTAATCCTACAAATCCAAATATGTATATAAATGATCAATCATGTATATAACACATTTAATTAGCACACAGAATTAGATATTGTATAAATTAATATTCTCACATATAAACTGATGAAGAGCAATTTTATGATGCGTATATATTTATGTTTGCTCAAGTAAAGAAGGTATAAGATATTTGAAATAGATAACTTGCGGTCCATATTAGAATATTGTCATAAGGAGAAAGATTTTGGTGCAGAAAATATGTTTCAAGTGAGGGAAAACGCAGTTTATGACTGTTACGTACCGGAGGAGTCCATTGTAAGGCGACGGGGAAACTTCTATTGTAACATTGTACCATAGTCCGACGTGAAGTAAAGAGAGAGAGAGAGAGAGAGAGAGAGAGAGAGAGAGAGAGAGAGAGAGAGAGAGAGAGAGAGAGAGAGAGAGAGAGAGAGAGAGAGAGTAGAGAAGAGAAGAGAGAGGGAGAGAGAGAAGTAGCCTTTTCAATATTTTTATGGAAAATCGCGAAGGCATGTTAAATTCCTGTAGGTGGGGTAATATTAAGTCAATAAAGGCACCGAACGAAAATTTGAATTATCAGGACACGATTTTTACCGCTTATAGATCAACAAATAAGGAGCCAGTACGTATTTTTGCTTAGCTATGGTAAATACGACGAAAAGAGCAAAGTTCTAAAGAGCCCATATCGAACATCAGGCAGGAGAAGATTCTGTCTGGTCAAGTTACGCGCCCAAGTTCACGAAATAGCGATAATGTAGTTACGCGAAGTAACAAAGGAGGCGATCTGCACATCGTATTTGAAGGAACGACGATCACGAGATATTAAATCAAATGCAATCCAACGTGGCTATTAATACGAGTACCAAGGGCTTATTGTGCGTTAGACCTCAGGCCGAAGGAGGAGATTAAGTGGCAACTTAACCGCAGTGAGTCCCAAACAGATGTAGGGAGCTTCAACAGTCCGAGAGAGTTCCAGGTCGTCATGGAGAGCCCGCTACCATCCAGGTAGGTCCGGCTGTTTAGATAGCCACCTCGGAAAGGGCATCCGGCCAACCACGGTGCCTCCCATCAGCCGAACACCATATTTCTAGAGTACAAAGATCACTGCATTTCAGCATCACCAGATCGAGAGAGGAATGAAAGGAAGTCAAACGGGAGTGCTTCCCAGCATTCGCATGGTGAGCCAAGAAAACTCCTCGAAAAGCCCTAGGCCAGTAAAATCGGCCAAGAAAATTGAAACCGTGACCTCCCGAATGCGGGTCACAGGCATTACCGTCTGAACCAACCCCCTCGGTGGAGCTGCGGCCTAGTAGCCGCTATATTGCGTCCAACAGAAGGCCCATCATGTTTGCCAACAGACTAAGAGGGCTTTATAACCTCTGCTCTACCCCAACTTCAAGGCTTTATCAACACCCTTCTTGGTTATGGAAACAGTTAAATCAGGGATGTAACTCGCAATAACCACCCGTCCTATCGGAAGTTAACACTTGCATTCCGTGGCGACTAACTCATATCCTTGCCAAAGCTATCATTTGGATGGTCATCATGGTTTGCAATTATGGAATGTTAAATTAAACCGTTAGCAAAATTGTTCAAATCATTATTAATGGCTCAACTGAAGGGAAAATACATTCTCATCCTCATTTAATGACGAACAGACGTGTATCTCAGCAGGAGAACACTGTCTACGCATGCAGTCATTTTAAATACGACTGCCTATATTAGGCAAACTATATGCTTAGAGAATCTGGGAAAGTTATGTTTCCGGAGAAACAAATATGGTGTTCAAAGTCAGTCCCATTCTACACTGCTAAAAATTCACTTCCTTCCATTAGACCTTCCTACTCTTCCCAATGTTGCAGAAATTACAGCTGCATTTGCTGCTCGCTTTCTGCTTAGGTCACGTGTGTCATTAGCTAAATCGTTGACTGTATTGCTTGTTTAAGTATAAAAGTTGCTACATCATGCAATATATAAAGAAGCTGCATTGAAATCTTCAGCTTTATTGAAGAATTTTATTTAGCAAAAATGAACTTTAGAGCGAGACATGTGTATAATAGGTAGTAATTTTTAATGCAGGTTTTATCTAAATAATTACGCAGTCCAGTAATATTGTAATATATTCAATTGTTAAGAGATACAGTGCGATTTATGCGACATGTTATTTGTGTTTCAGATGTGCCATAATGAATGTCTAAGCGATTATTTAAAACCAAACTTTTACACCATCTAGCCTGAAGAATATGCTAAGGACGGTTTCAACCGTCTTAATTCAACAACTCCGGTTTAAAACGTCAAGGGTATATAAGGTAGGACAAATTAGTTTTCTTAGTTGGAAAGCAAGTACCGAAAGCTCAAGTCGTATTTTATACGACAAAGATTGATTACAGGGGAAGTACGACAAAACCTGGAGTCTCTGCAGTTGCATGAATAGGCCGTCCACTGTATACCGCCTATCAATTGTACCGTCCGCAGTCACCTCAAATGGAAACGTGTGGTTCAATCTTCCAAAATGAACTCATATCTGATTTTATTCGGTATCAAAAGCCTGTAAATTAAAGCTATTAAACTGCATACATTGTTTTTGTAAGGTCACAGCAAAAAAAAAAAAAAAAAAAAAAACATAATGTGTACTTACTTACATATTTACCGAGCGAGATGACTTAATGGTGTGACATTCGAGAGATTGCCGATTCGATCCTCGTTGACTGCGCAATCTGACTTCTGTTTTCCGTAGTTTCTCTTGTCATTAAGGTGACTGCAGAAATGCTTGCTTTCATCCTAGGATTTCCTTTCCATCATTTTCCTTCATTCTGTTTCCCTTCAACTTTCAAGTGTGCCTGCAATCTAGTGGTGTATGGCGTGTCGGACAAATGACACGGATGTTCATGCAATTTAAATTCTGTTCTTGTAGACGAGCAGCGTTGTATCTGATGTCTATCCTTTACCCTGCACAAATATATTTTGTATATATCAGGCTATAGTTGCACTGTTGGTGTAGGAAAATGTGCATAAACGAAGCGAGGAATAAAATAATAATAAGAAAAAAAAAACGTAGCAAACGTTCAACTAAATATGCACCAATATTTCATATTGAACATATATAGAGATAGAGAGAGAGAGAGAGAGAGAGAGAGAGAGAGAGAGAGAGAGAGAGAGAGAGAGAGAGAGAGAGAGAGAGAGAGAGAGAGAGAGAGAGAGAGAGAGAGAGAGAGAGAGAGAGAGAGAGAGAGAGAGAGAGAGAGAGAGAGAGAGAGAGAGAGGCTACAATAAAGATTTTAAACTGCAACTTTGGTGCCACTCCGACTATTCCTGACGTTTTTAAAGTTGTACTGAAACAGCTCTCAACCATATATAACTGATCATTATGTTATAATATATCCAAATTTTAACTCAAATGCTATAATTGCAACTTACAATTTCCAGTTTTTGATGAATAATTCTGATTAGGCGGTATAATAGCGTACTCCCTAAAAGGTATTACCCAACAAAACTTAATAACTTTATAACCAGAATGTTTATAGAAAGCTTCATTGCAACATTTTGATACGATAGGCATTGAAAGAATATACTCACATTCTTCGTTACTGTTCTTGTAGTTACACAGTTTACCACGAGAAACAATATAGCTCCGATCACATTCCCAAAGCACTTGTAAATGTGCCGAATTCTAAACTCAACACAGACTCGACTCAGCTCAATACAGACATTTTAACAATATTACTTAGCATAATCTGGTATTATATATTTTTGAATTCTACATATTTTAAGTGCCTACTACAGTGTTGAAACTGTCTCTAAGTGGGTATTTATATAATGCCCTTTTCTTTCTAATGCAAAGTTTTGAAGATACAACATTTATCTTATTGAATTTTAATGAACACTTTAATGATTGACCTTCATAAGTGTGTTTACAGTACATTTGTCTATATTTCAAGTAGTTCGAGAAACGGTTTCTTTTGCATCTGACTAAGCTTATGTAGAATTTAAAAATAATAACTAGGGATATTCTTTTAAGCTTCAAAGTAATAAAAACATTAACCAATCTACTTCAATTTTTGGGTTGTAACGAACACAAAGTACTGCCTATACTTTGTATGAGGTTATTTTTATGTAAATAAAGCACTTTTATCTTAGAATCCACTGATGATCAAATTGATATATTATACACAAATTATTACAATACTTAACTTGGGGACAAATGCTGAATGGATTATATTCGACATTTCAAAATGTTGTAGATTCCATTCAAGGGTCCTTAAAAATTTTTCACGTATCTTAATGAATATTAAGCTTTCCAAAAAGAAGTTTTATTGCTGGATTTCAAAAGTGTTATGACAAATAGGTTACAACACAGGAGAGAGGAATGGGGCGGGGTAAGAAATGAAACGGTGGGAAAGCCGGAGATGGAGGGGGAGGGGGAGAGATAAGAATTGTCTCCACATTTAACGCAATGACGCTAGTGAAGCAGCGAGTTTAACTTTCGGAATAATAATTTTGCATCCCAATTTTTTTTTTTTTTTTTTTTTGAGCGGGGAGGGATTACTGGAGTATGAACATAAGAATGCCATTCTTCTATTCTCGGATAGAAGCCAGCCGGGTTTCGTGATTTATCTATAAACTATGTGTTTCGAACCCCCGCCGCGATATAAACTACTTTAAAGATAGTTTTATTATTTTCGATACATTTTATAAAAGAAAAGCCTTAACTAGCAGAACTATTAATAGACAGAATTCAGCAAAAGGAAAGTTTGTTACCAAGTATAAAACAAACATTTAAAGCAAATGCGATATACGTTGGAATGTTGGTAGAGCAAGACGCTGGGAAACTGGAGAATGTTATAGCCCAGAGTTTTATAAGATACAGTCAGAGAAACCTTAGATGAAATTCCATTTCGTCTTCAAAACTTTCTACGGACAAGAGAAGTTTCTGTAACGTGGGGAGGTTTCAATACTCCGAGCACGCTGTAATCCAATTTTTACAAGTAAAACCTTATAAAATAACCGTGTTCCAAAAAGTACCTCTTTCATCAGGTAATTTACTAAAGGCTTCAGAAGTTCGTCATCAGATCCTAAACCACATTTATGTTGGGGATGTTGACGTATATATATCTATAGTTATTTTCTTCTCCAACCAGTTTAGGTTTTAAGATTTCCTTCTGCAGTATATCTTGTTTACGCCAGATCTGAAATTTTCTTCTTTACCTTAATCGAATTTTGCACGTAATTTTGTATAGTTTTAATGAGGGGGAACTTGATACTCATTAAAGCATTTTAGATTTAGCTTTGTTATGCAAGAGATAAAGACATTGATTATTTTCCCAGATGACATTCATGAGCAAATTTTTTATTCAAAATGTTGAAATATGATTTCGTTATTAAGTGTCAAAAAGTTTTAAACGATTGAGTTTGGAAGTTTGGAAGTGTTGTCTTGCCAGTCTTGCGTTAAACATTTTCATAATTTAAGTTGTAATACTGAAACCTCTA
Organism: Mantis religiosa; assembly: GCA_030765055.1. Classification (NCBI taxonomy): domain Eukaryota; kingdom Metazoa; phylum Arthropoda; class Insecta; order Mantodea; family Mantidae; genus Mantis; species Mantis religiosa. Next base: position 95,903,144 of record CM060948.1, on the reverse strand, counting down.
TAGCTGTCTTCGCTACCTGTCCCCCCCCCCCCCCAGGGGCCTACTTCGGTAGGTACGGGTTTGGCGCACCCGGGGTCCCGAGCCAAGTCTCCCTCGTGTGGGCTCCTCTTCGTGGTTGAGGGAGACGGTCAACAGACCCACCCACGTGTAGGCCATGCATGGAGACCCGTGGAGAAGGTTTTTAGATTCTTGTCTAGTTTAGAGTTTAGGATTTAGTGAACGAAATTTTTAGTAGGTTTTGTACGTGTATTTTTAATAGGTTTTGTTACACTTGTATAGTTTTTAGAAAGCTTTATATCTGGCTTTTGCCATGGCTAGTTTTTTAAAGGGCGCTGATGACCGCCGTAGTTGAGCGCTCTTATATATATATATATCATGCTACCTGTTTTCTGTATCTAGAAGAAACTTTACAGCTTTTAAGAGGCTTTTAGCTATAACATAAAACATATATTAAAACACAGCAAACCACAGGGCCAGTGGATCACAGGCAACAGCAACACATGGAGTTCCTAATAAGTAACTGACAGTTCTTGACCAATAATTTGGTTTGGTATGCATAAGCTGCTTTCCACTGAGAACAGCGACCACACAATGCCGTCCAGCGCCTAAACGAGTACTGAGAACCTCCAAGTACCTACGCAGCCAAATCAGGAATCACGATAGTACAGATTGCAGGGTCCCTAGGATACTCAGTTTGAAGCTCTGGGGTGGCGTCTATTACATCCCGTACTCCAAAGTGTTCCAAAGGTGAGCGGTTTCGACCCTTCAGCTGCTGTGTAGCGAGCGCTGTCGATCACTAGCACCCGTGGTACTTCTGACATTACCCAAAGTACGCCGGTTGTCGGCGGACTTTTCGTAGTGGGAGGCTGCGACCCCTGCAGCTGCATGCTGTGGTGCGAGAACTGCAAACTCCTAGCACTCTTGGTTCTTCTGACCTTACTAGAAGTACGTTGGGCTGAAAATTCGAACGCCTTCAAGTTTGAGCTTTTTGGTTGGGTTGGACTCGACGGGGCAGTTGTATCCACCACCCACGGACAATTGGGCACGTGTGGTTGGCTTGGCTGCCCAACAGGGGTTGAAGGACGCCTAAAAGTTCCCAATTACTAGCCTGTAGGCCTAGTAGCACGATGAGCTATATCACCAGTGACCCCGGCGAGGTTTTCGGTAGTCCTTCTGGAAGGGTTGACGCGCGTAAGTAACGTATCCACATCTACCCTGTAATTGGGGGGAGGTCTTTTTTAGACTCCAGGTACTGGCTGAAGGAAACACCCACGCAGTTCTTCGACGCTCTCTGGTTTTAGCGGGTAAGTCTATGTGCTTCCGGGTAGACCTCGTTCACACTCAAACTCCACAGTCGAAGGATAATAATTCTAGACCCGTCACAGGATCAAACCCGCGGAGGGCAATGGTCATTTTCGGGTGTAAAAATCCTTAGCATAGCTTCCTTTGGAAAGGAGATAAAGCCGGTAGTCCGTATCGTAGATTTACGACCCGTAAGAGAACTTCAAGTCTGATAAAGGGGCAAAATTAAGCTGCATTTGACGCCCTTATAAAATGGGTCGCTGAATACCAAAGGTAGTTAAAACGTGCCCATTAATAAAAAACTCAACATCAGTTTGATACCCCTCGCTCTAAAGAACTTTACATCTCACTGAGGGGACGGATGTGTATAGAGAGCATCCTTTTTACCTGCCATGCAAAGCTGACTCTCGTCGACACTTACATCGAATGATGTAAGGAAGCTTACCATGTAAGCTTTGGAAATCCGAATTAAAAGGTGTCAGGAAGGTCGGCAATAAGAATCGAATCCACGGCCTCTCAAATGTGAACCACCAGCTCGGTTAGGACAAACTATAATCATTCCACCTCTAGAATCCAACTAGCTCTGATCACGAGGCGTCATTAACTGGTCCGCGATACAACGATGAGCAATGATGCAAGTTCTTTTTTACATCAATTACTTATACACTGGAAAAGGTTGCTCCACGCATTGGTCGCTAGTTTGATGTAGCTTATTCTTACGTTGTAAATTTTGAAGCAGCGTGGCCCATCCTCAGGGTAGAGCAAGAGTTCCGTCAAAAGTTATGCGTGGATATGTGTGGGAGTAAGGATGATTATAATGACACTGGAATGCAAGTTTCAGACTGGTTTAATGACTGCAGTTACCGTATGCAAAATGGATATTACGCGGTAACACTTAATTCGTTATTTACGTAGAAACCAATAGACACCTTTTCTCCTCGGTTCTTCTCTGACTTCCCTGATGACCGAATCAGTTGTGTCTTTTTTAATGGACCGCCAGCCCAGTTGTGTGTTCCTCACTGCAGTTGCGTGTGACTTTCACCTCTCGAAGCCTGTCTTTATTCACACCAAAATTCCTCTAGCGAGTATTTTGTTCATTGTGATTATTAGTCTTGGTCATGCCATTATTAAGGGTCCGAACAATGCCTTTTCAAACAGAGTGAAGTGTTATCCACTTAGAATCCCTGCTGAGAATCCGCTTTCTCCCATCACTTTGTTAAACACCAACTGCACCTGCTCACGTTTAAACAAATATACCACGTTCCTCTGAAATTCATTACGATTCTTTTTATTGCATCCCTTAATTTCGGTCTCAGAAAAGCACACCAAAACACAGAGTACCTTAAATATGCAAGATCTTCTGTGGGATTTCGAGAAGTGTTCTAATTAACATAGCGTGAATGTTTTGAGTACTATAGATAACAAGAAATAAGAGTAAAAAAGAACAACAACTAAGGAACGTTATAGCTTCCCCGTAATTCTGTGTAATGTGACTTTGTCGGTTCGTAGAATTAGAAGTCCAATTTGCCGAAATACAAATCGTTCTTTATTTCCGTAGCAATATACTGTTCAATTCTCACGTAACAACATTATATCACATATACCACACAATCTTCCAAGGTCGATGACTATAAGAAACAGCGTTCAGTTTACAACATCAGCTCTCGTTACAACAACACTCTCAGCTGTTCTCTGCTTACCTCTCCTGCGACTGTTTTACAACTGACTCCTCTTGGCGAGTCGTCGCTCCCTTAAATACCTCACTGATAATTTCGAGAGATTTCTGGACCAAGCAGGAATCGAATGTTCTCTCACCTTCCAGAAGCGTAACCGTATCTGTGCCGGCAGGTCTTTTATCTCGCGCTATTTTATTTGTTCAGGCATACTTCTTACCTCCAGGCTCTTTGTGTACACAAGCCGCGCTATCGTGATCGGGTTCGTGACAGTAATGTCGCTCACACATTTTCTGCCCTCATGCGATAGTAAGCAGTTTGTTCAGCGCAACTGATACAAACGCAGGGCAAGGAAGGAGGCATATAAAATGTTCTGTTTACATCAAGTACGGTCCTAAGGCTGAATCAAGAACACATCGCTCACCAATTAGATGAGAGTATACATATTATACTTGGTTAACAATACTATCAATTTGAGGATCATATCGGCACCGCCGGGGTGCCGGAATTTTGTTCCACAGAAGATCTCTTACATTCAGCAAATCTACTGACATGGAGCTAACGCGTACTAGCAGTATAGAAAGATATTCGATCAAGAACGATATACTTCTTCACATTCCGCTAATAATCTTGTGTCTTGTACAAAATACATTTAATTGCGATAAGCATGTGAACCTCTAGTTACATTAAAATAAATAAAGCTTGCGACATAAGAATCAGCATAGAGAATTGGCCTACCTAGGTTAGACTGTTGTTAAGTTGGGATTTTTGCTTGTTCCTCATGTGCTCATTAGCATAAACATGCCATGTGCGAAAGGAATTAACATCTCGAACACGGTACTCGGTCCACGCATGCCGCTTAGACACTTGACAAAGTTCAAAGGGGACAGATCCATTTTAATGATTGCAGGTGCAAGACGAGCACAACCTGCATCCCATTAGAGAGCAACTTGGAACATAATCAATAACAGAACAAATAGAGTGAAGTGACAAGTAACGTTTGTTGTACACAACTCTGCTAATTGCAAAAGGGAATATTACAATCCAGCTGCGAAACAAAACCGGCTAAAGAAGTGACAAATACACGTGACTCTTTTATCATAGCTATCTTCCCTACAGAGTGAATAAAAACTTTCATATGTCGTCATATGTCGTTTCATATGTCGATAAATACAAATAAGCAATATAAGAATTCTCGAGAATTCTAAAATTTTATACCTTCAACTTCGACTGACATATGTATTGGTATTATTAATAAATTATTTAGAAGATAAGGTCATTCATTGAGGCTTAACAAATGGAGTCTACCTTCACAGATTACACCTAACCTGTACTGACCTGCAGTATGTTGGAGTTTCGACTAGAATGATTAAAGAACGCTATTAACTTGATAAAGCGATTATGATTATCGAACCTATGAATCAGATGGAAACAGAATATTTATGCTTTGGGGGTTGCGTGGCTACGCTTGACGCGCAGCTTCCGGCACTGGTTAACAAGAGAGGTTCATCAGTAAGATATAACAAACAGATTTGAAAAAGAATCTTCCAAAAGAGGAGCGCTTTTCTCAAAACTCGATAGATGCAAACTTTTACGAAATCGAGTTATATATAGTATCCGCATAATTTTCACTTTCTGCATCGTTCTGTGAAATCAGATTTTGCAGAATTCGATTCATGTCCTGCGTCGAAGATAGGGAATATCAGCAGTATTTGTTTTTCAAAACTTGACTTGCTCAGCTAAAGCAAAAGTGGATAGATGCAATTTTATGAGTTTATGATCCAGCATATAGTAACCTCAATTCTATAAAGCTCATGTTGGCATTGATTGCCATCTCACTTTTGCGATTTTTTAAATTCTCTATCATTTCTGCAAACTTTGTACACTGCTGCAGCGTTGGCAATAACTGTTAACTCAGGTTGTGCGCTTGGATTTCACATTTATTTCTGAAAGCTTTGTTATACTTACATGGCATTTTTATTCTTAGTTGAGACACTGCACTGTACTATGCACAATGGACAGGAGCTCAGATTGTGAAACTGTACCAGTCGTAGAATGCGCGGGAGGTAGGAAAGCTCATACTCCAGCAGTTTCATGTTCACATGGTCTCGAGTGCACTTCACGAAATCCTAAAAGTATAAGACACAAGCTCTGTGATGTAGCTGATTTGACTTATGATGATATAACTGGATTGCACCATCATCTTTTGGTGCTAAATAAAACATATAAAGATATATTCTTTGTGAAATATATGCATATTACATCTCCTAATCGCAGAGTGGTGAAGAAAGAAGCTCCAAATACCGTTAGCTTTAAATACAATGATGATCGAGTATTGTCAGTATGCACTGCAAGGTTCCAAGGAATCACAGGGGTGTCTTAAGATAGATTATCTCTCCTGGCTAGAAAGTTTCACTTATCTGGGATGCACCAATGGAAACCAGAGGAAGTGACAGAACACAAATATTGCAGTATGGCAATTCTGCTGCTATAAAGAAAGACGTTAAGAAGTACAGATATCGAGAAAGCCAGTATGGAAGAGCAAAATCAAGGAGAGCATATTTACCTCCATAACTTAATATCTGAAAAATGTGGAACAACTTTTGCAAAGGAAGAAGATTAAGAAATATACCGGTCTGCTTATTGTCAAAATATAAATATATATGTTACAAATTCTTCAATTTTTCATTCTGTACACCACATATTGACACATGCTCCAAATGCAAAATGGGTCTGATGAAGATTAAGACAGAGGCAGACGTGGAAAAGAAAAACAAACTAAGAACCACGTACAGACTGCACAAGTTGCGTTCAAATAGGATTTATCAGCTAATGAAAGAGGAATACCCCGAGGCAATCACTATTTGCTTTAATATGCAGCAGAATCAACCACTACCTAAACCTTCTGTTTGCAATTCTATGCAAGCCAGGTATGGGTTTATAATCTATGCATAATGATTCCATCTAAAACCCAGAACAAAGGCATTTCCTTGTATACGAGATTTGAAACTAAATCTGCTAAAGGCTGCAAACAGTTTGCCTCAGCCTTGCATCACTTCTTGTTTGAACTGGAAGAAAGTAGCCAGCAACACTCCTTCTACCATTCGTTTATTTTCAGACTCTTGCTCCAGTCAGAACAAGAATAGTGTGATGATGTTCTCGCTTATTGCTTTCGTGGAGAAGGGTAAACATTTTTCTTGCATTTCACATATCTACCTTATACGTTGGCACAGTTATTATGCCTCCTGATAGAGTGAATAAAGAAAAGAAAAGGGATCTTCAAAATCTAGCTAAATATTTTTAACTTGAAGAAACTGCAACAGAAGTTTATGAAGATTTACTAGAAGATACCAATAAAGGTTAAAGCTTACTTACTGATATAGTTTGAAATTTATTTGTATTGAATATGTTTATTGTATAAATAAAACAAAATAATATATTGTTATTGCTAATGTAGCAATACTTAGTTTCTAAGTTTATACCTAATCAAATAATCCTTATAAACATTAGCATGCGGTTGTATAATACATTATGCATTATGAAAAGGTGAAACCAAATAAAAAAACAAATACACAAATAAAAAGTGACAAAAACAATAAATGACAAAAATAACAAAAATTCATTTGTTAATTTCTCGCTCACGCAGAAAAGTTTATCAGCATCTATCGGTTTTGAAAAACTCTGTATTTTCAAACCTCAAATTTGCTTTAGTTAAATTTCGGTATTTGTTTCTTTTCACATTCATTGAGACAATTTCAGAAAGGAGAATTGAATGATAAATATATTGTTTCTGTTCTATCCAATTAGTATTGGCAATAAATAGGAAAAAAAAAAAAAACGTTTTTCTCAGAAACACATTTTGTGCATCTATCGAGTTTTGATAAGAGAACGGAAATGCATTTGGATAGCTTTTTATACATACACTACCGCTTAGAAGATTTTGAACAGCTTGTTTTTCTTTAATTAACAACTGTATAACACCAGAAAAAGCTAATGCCATATTCTATGTTGTAGAAATCCATGGAAACATAATTGAAATTTACTTTGCTACCTTTTGTTTGTCAATTATGTGTATTTTGAAAATTCAGCGTTCACTGACCTACCCTAATGTTGTTTTGGGTATCATAGTATGACCGTTATTCCCTAGATGTCGTTCATAGACATTCTATAAGTAGATATAGGCTGCAAATAGCAGGCGAACGGTACACTTTGTTATTGTGAAGTTGAAACGTCTGAAATGAGTAAAAGACGAGAGCTTTCAGCAGAAAAACTTGCTGCAATAGTTAGCTTACATAAAGCAGGCCACACAATACGTTAAACGGTCACACAACAAGTTTCCTTGGGAAGTGTCCATTTATCTTTAAATAGGTATGTAGCTATAAATAGCAGTAATGATCATTATCGAAGGAGTAGGCCTAGGGTGTCCTGGAAAAGTGAGAATCAACATTTAATAGTGACCAGCAAACGTGATCGTTTCAAAACAACACCCATGCTGACAGCGGAGATAAACCAATTAGGGTATGAATCTCTGAGTGTTTCTATCCAAGACGACTTCAGGATGTACATCTGAAAGGTTGCATTGCGGCAAAGAAACCCCTGTTGGGAACTGTCAATAAACGGAAAAGATTACAAAAGGCCAACCGACATGTAAGTTGGACTGCTGCTCAGTGGAGAAAAAGTGTTATTTATTGATGAATCTAAGTTTGAGCTATTTGGCTCAAAATGTCGCCAGTTTGTCTGACGTGTAAAATGTACGCATGGCACCTCAGCACATAACCACCATAGTCAAGCATGAAAAATGTGTAGTGCTTAACGCCCGCTTTTACTACATACGGCACCACAGCCGGTGACACTGATGATACATGAGATGAAGATGGAGCACTGGTGGAATGAGATGGCGGGGAAACCGGAGGTCCCGGAGAAAACCCGCCCCAGCGCCGTGTTGTCCACCACAAATCTCATTTTGCGGTCGCCTGGGATCGAACCCGGGCCGCCTTGGTGAGAGCCAAGCGGTCTAACCACTGAGCCACGGCGCGGCCCGTCAAGCATGGTGCTGGTGTGGGGTTGTTTTGGTTTGAATAGGATAGGCGATATCGTTAAAATAGAAGGAATTATGAAGGAACATTATCACAAAATTCTCCAACGCCATGCCAAACCATCTGGGATGCGGTTTATTAGCAAGGGTTTTACTGAGCAGCAGGACAATAACACCAAACTTTACTCAGTAAAAGATAGGTTGAACGATTTGAAGAGAGACAAGACTTGAAGATCATAGTTTGCCCCCCCAGGGTTCTGACTGCAATCCTATTGAACTACTTTGGAATCCTGTGCACATAGAGGTCAGAAAGAAACAACTCACTAATGTAAATGTATTGTGGAGTTATGTGCAAAACGTATGGAGGGATATTTCTGAAGATACACTGGCGCACTTAATAGAAAGGATACCCAGAATTTGCAAAACGGTAATTAAAGTAAGGGGGGGTTATTTTAGAGAAAGCAAAACCTAACATGTTTTACTGATTTTTAATGAATATACTGTTGTGACGTCTTTTATTCCATTGTTTCAATAAATCCTAAAAATGAGTTCTTTTTTTAAAAAAAACTTTTGAGCTGTGCAACATTTCATTATAAGTGAATAAATGCTCTTGCAGTGCAACCTTGACTTCATAACCAGGAATTTTAATCGCGATGAAATGACTAGCCGCTCACGATATGATCGCCTTCGGTGGGAAGGTGAACTAAGTTACGGAACAATTGAACAGAGCATCAAAAGTGCAGTCCGGTAAAGAAAATATCCACGGTTCTGTGCTGTACGATTATTTACCAGTGAGAAAGTGGTTTGGAAATGTAGTATTGCTTTCAATTTTCAACTGTACATTCTAACTAGTGCCCTGCTAATTGCTCCCTTCTGATCGCTAGCCGATCCCTTACGCATTATAAACAAAATAGTGTTTTTTTAGTAAAAAAAATATATATCTATGTATATAGATACATATTTTTCTTTTCCTTAATTAACTGTTTTTATTGTTTACGTTTAATTATCTATCTGTTTTCTGTAGTTTCACACACATACACTATACAAATAAACACCCACGCCCAGGGCGGGACTCGAACCCTCGGCCCTCTACGCGGTGGAACGCTAGAGACATACGTTCTAACGACCATGGCTACGAGAGCCAGCAATGTTAAGTCCTCAAAGTGCGCTCATGTCGTGGCAGACTGGTATATTACAATTCAGCCAAACGTGATTTTTAGCCTTTGGAATTGATACATCAATTCTGAATGTAGAAGACGGTGTGAAATGTAGCTGATGATACTACATTCCTTGAATTTCGAGATCTTCAATTATATTTAAGCCAATACAGTACCTTTAAAAATAGTTTTTGGGGGATTTTAAAATTCCTAAACTAAAAAAAATCAGATCGCATTAAAAATTCAGTTATAAAAATTGTGAACGTACCTATAGTACAAAAGCAATCTGAACACCTTTTCTATTAAATGTAACCTTTGTGTGTATGCCAAACTGTATTTATAATTATAATGTGATATTTAATGGTAATATTATATCGGAAATGCATTATTGGTTACGTCCAACAGCAAAAAATGCGAGAAGGGAAGGCAATGATGAGCGACTTAAAATGATGAAATTAATATAATATAAAAAGTTATACCACACTTATATAAAGCCCTATTAGCTAGTGATAATGTTTCAAACAAAAAGTATTTTTATGGACTAATCCAATCATTGTAGTTATTATACAGTAATCAAAAGTGAACTTTCACAGGAATATGAGGCTTTAACAATATCGATACGATTTATAAAATTAAATAAATCCCATACGCTTAATGATGGCAGATTAGCAATAAAAAGAAATAACTGTTCTTATTTTTGTTAACATGTATAATTATTGATATTTATTTCCATTAACGATTTACTTCATATACACATAAATAAAAACTATTGTGTTTCCGTATGCAAACCGCTGTGATTGCTCAGTATATTATGTGTACAAAGTAAGCAATTAATAATCTGGAAACAGTGACCTTGAGACGAAACGCAATGTTGAAAACGTTAGATATTTCATATCTACTTACCATACCATAAATGGTGTAAGTATCGACAGTTTGAAAAGTTTTCGCATAGGAGGGTGGTCTGTAAAGTTCTCGACCTGACGATTTATGCTTTCAAAGAACATAATTTCCTCTAATATCAATACATTTAGTCCAGCCGTGTTTCTATGCCATTATCTCCTCTCTGCAGTGTTACTCTGGAAGTGCTGCAAAGCACCCATTGCTTCTTCATTGGACGGAAAGCGCCTACCAGCAAGAAATTTCTTCACTTTTGCAACTGATGAAGTTGGAAGTCCGAGGGAGCCAAATCTGGGGAGGAGTGTGGATGTTCCGCCACTCCACAGAGCAGATCTTTCATTTTCCCCATTGCTAAAACACTTTTGTGGGCAGGTGCATTATCCTGGTGGAAAACATTTGAAAAACATTTTTTTTCCTTTTGTAACCCGGGCCTGTTTTCACAAATGCTTGCATTCAATTTGGTGAGAAGTTGAGAATGGTATTCTCCAGAAGTGGTGTTACCTTTCTCGAGATAATTAATCACCAAAAGTTCTTTGGCATCCCAAAACTACTGACGCCATGATCTTTCCCTACCTCAACTACTGCTTGAATTCGGGTATGTAGTGGTGAATTCATGTTTCATCCATTGTGACGTATCGGAGCAAAAATTCACTTCCGTTATTCTGAAAATGCGCCGATCACTTTTTAGAAAGTGTCGTGCGAATGTGTTTGTTATCCACAGTGATGCATACCCCCGACGCGCAAAGATTTTCATGCTTAATTCCTGATAGTACAAGACGGGACCAATTCGTTGCTTTGAAATTCCAAGAACATTAGCAATTTCACGCACCTTTGTACGTCGATCTTCCAAAACCATGCCACGCACTTTATCAATTATTTCTGATGTGGTTGCAGCTTTTGGACGTCCTTCACGTGGATCGTCTTGGACGCTTTCACGGCCACGTTTAAAATAGGCCGCCGATTCCTTCACAGCCAAAACTGAAAATGAAGAGCCACCATACGCATTTACAATCCACAAATGAATTTCTGTAGGTGTTAAACCTCCTTTTAGAAAGAACTTTATCACGGCACTGTACTTGAATTTCTCCATTTTCAAAGCAATGCACACTTCCACTGTTTCAAACAACTGCCTACAGTCAATTATTGGTTGGTATGACTTGTAATTTTTCATAAGGTATATTAACATGTGTACCAACTTATGGGAAAAAAGCAAGTAGTGCCGTGATCTCTGGGTGAGGCCGAGAACTTTTTAGACAACCCTCGTACATTAATCGAAATAAAAATTCAAAGCCAACGCCAAATATGATACTACATTTTCTCAGCTCTACCAGGAAACCATGTAACCGATGAGTTCAGCAAGAGCATACTTTGGGATTGATGACTGACTGCTGAGATCATATCACAACACGTCTATATAAATGTCTGTCTACATCCCTAACAACCATTCTAACCGTTACATTCCTTAACATTTTTATATAATTCCATATCGATCCTTTACATACCTGAACTTTAAGAGATGAATTAAGCGATACTCCTTATTCAAAACTGAAATATCCTCTAATTAGAAAATTAGAAAGGATTAGAGTATAATATTAAATATCATTATGAGACATTAAATTTAAATGTTACTGCTAAATAATTGAACAATCAATAGAATACAGCCGCAAGAAAGAGAGGAATGTCACTATAGGCGTAACGAAAATAGCTTTCCAGTTGTCTTAAGTTGCGATGAACAGTAAAATGCAGTACATGCGATCAAAAGAAAGATGCTTCCAAACTATGCTATTTACCGTTCTTTATTTGTGAAATGTGTCTCTAATGGATCTAGATTAAAGCTCCGTGTGGAACAAAAATTACCTACGTAATACACAGTCTGTACTTTGCGTCTCTGACTCAGAATGTGCTCTACTATATTTAGAAACATATGCCTCATACTTATGAGGAAACTTATGTCGTCGCCTTAAGAAGTTTAGCATTTACCATTAAAACTAGATGGAGCAGAGTAAAATATTTATGGATCAATGATTTGGAATCAATATAATAAATGCTTATTCAAGATGTCCTATCCCAATCTATATAACGTATAAATATTCCTCAAAGCTGCTATTCAGTTTGAAACATTTCAACAAAGCCAAGGCCAGAACCTTGACACAGCTAAGCTGAATATCTGTGGATGCATTTTAAGCCATTGCAATTGACCTTTCAAATCTGATTTAAGTTTTTGCCTTAACTTGCTCTCATATGAAACATGTAATATAAAAAAATCAACACTGGTAAATGATATCAAGAGAATGATCAGGTTTAAACTGCGGCGGGATATAATGCAAAATGAGCAGAACATGTGCGTTTACAGCTCGATGTGCATCATTCAAGTGCAATTGGGCTGTGTTTTGGGGAGAAAGAGCACGGATGGAAATTGTTCGTTCTTTCACACTAGCTTTGCGTAGACTAAGGTTTGGATTGGTAAGGTCAGACTGACAAATTCAATGTCATAGCCGGGATATAAACAATGGATCTTCCAAGTAGTAGTACCTGTAATAGTAGTAGTAAGTTGCAACAAAGGGTACTTACCTTAATGTATATGAGAACCCCTAGTGGTTTACCATACGAGTCAGTTGGAGAATTTAGTTGCATGCTGGCATGTTGGCCATGGTGGCCCAATGGTTAAGAGAAACCAAACGGAGACACGTACGTGTAAATTTCTATGAAAAAAATGCATTTTGGTTTTAACTTGCTTCTCAGGATGTCACAAGGCATATATCTATCATGACAAGATATTTATCACCTATTCTTACAATGCACAGAGTTAGCTTATCAAACAGCGTCATTCAAAGCTATATATTAGATAAACAAAGGGAATGAGAAGGAAAGGGATTGCGAAAGAAGACATGTCATTAGTACAAAATTGTAAGAAAGGAGTTATACATAGCTTTTTGGAACATTTCAAAATGTGTTCTGAGAATATTAAGTGTGCCTGGCCACTATTTAGTGTGATTTGTAAGATTCAATCCAAAAGCTAATACCACTAAAATGAATTGAGTATTAATAAAGCTCATTAATTTGTTAAAAGACGTAGCAATAAATTATTAGATAAAATTGGGGTACTAATAATTGGGATGAAACCACTTTGAAACTGGACTAGGTATTAAGTCTCTCTCTCTCTCTCTCTCTCTCTCTCTCTCTCTCTCTCTCTCTCTCTCTCTCTCTCTCTCTCTCTCTCTGTTGTTTTATTAAGTATAAGTAAATACGAAAAGGACAGACAACTGGAGAGCAATGAAGGAGTGGTAAGGTATATCACTTGCCTCTCATCGATCCCAGGGAAGTCCGTGTGGTATTGTGGTGCAGGAAGCGGCATCGGGGCGGGTTTTTCCGGCTTCATCAGTTTCTTCCGCCATTCGTTACCCCAAATGCTCTATCATCGTGTTTCCTTGCATCCACTTCAACTTCGCATCATACAAGCTATGCTTCAGGTTGAAAAGATCGTATTAACTGGCCATAAGGAACTCACGGCGCAAACTCCGTCCCACCCTCCTTCACTGCACTCCACGCATGACGACTTTTGTGACCAGAAGTAAGGTTGCAGCGGCTGGGCGGCACGTCTTTTCCCGGCGTCTGGCAGTCTCGTCATCGAATAAATAAACACAATAAATACCTCAATTGAAATGGTACGTATATGTTTGCGCCATTATCGTCATTTATTCCGGCGGGCGCATGAATATGTCACTTAGCGCCGGTTATGCGGCCAGCTGATCATGTGCTTCGCGAGCGCGCAAGAAAAGAGGCTTCTTCTTCTTTTTATATTTACAGACATGTTGAGACATGTAATGTGCTTCGTTGTCTGGCTGCGTGCAGCTGTTGTTGCAATGAAAGAACCGTTTTAGTTCATCTCAAATATTAAATGTATTGTTGTCTTCTTCATGATTATTCACATAAGAAATGTAGCGTGTGCAATAAATTTATCTAGTGATATGAATACAGCTCTATCGAGTACAGTCCACAAAATCAGTTTCCTTGGTTACAGCTAAAATCAAGGTGGTCCTCCGCATTAAATTAAGCACGACACGAACATTGGCCCTTCACGGGCGGATATTTATTGTGCAACGCAACAGTTTCTTCTGCATGGATGTACATCAGTGGGCCCCAGGACGCCAGGCATCGGGATCTACGCAGCAGATGATCAGCATTTCATTCGCAACGACGCAGAAGCCTGCATCGCAACACATTTCAGGTCAGAACATTCCTTTTCTTTCTTTCTCTCCTTTAAGCAGGTCTTATAACCATTCAATATGGAGCAGGATTTGAAAGCTCTTGTCAAAAGAAGGGGTATAATCAAAAGAGAATTTACCTTTGTTCGAAAATTTCTTGATAAGTTACCAGAACAGGTCAACATTTTCATATTGAGAGCTAATTTCGATAACTCAAGTGAAATTTGCGACAAATATGAAGCTATTCAGACCCAAATTGAATCTCTTGTGGAAGCGGAAACTGAATTAGATATGCATGCAGAACACAAGGAGGAAACAAGAAACAGTTACATCGAATTGAAGGCTAGGTTAGCTGAATTAATACAGGATTATGAACAGCAAGAAAATGGTTCTGGACATTCGCAGCACACAGTGCAGCCGCAATCGTCACAAGCAGCTAAAGCTATGAAACTGCCTGTGATACGATTACCTAAATTTGAGGGTGACGTCACTCATTTCAAACATTTCTATGACACATTTACAAGCTTAGTGGTAAACAACCAAGCTTTAGATGCTATTCAGGAATATCATTACTTACTTTCCTCTCTCAAGGGACAAGCTCATTTACTAATACAGAACATACCTGTCACTAGTGAAAATTTTGATGTAGCATGGGAGCTCATATGCTCACGCTATAAAAATACAAAACTAATAGCTACAGCTCATATAAAAAATTTATTAGCATTACCAGTAATGCATAAGGAAACAGTAAATGAACTACGTACCTTGCTCAACCATTTTCAAAATAACTTGAATGCCATTGAAGCATTAAAACTTGAAGTGCCTTTGCATGAAATCATTTTAATGCAACTTCTCCTAGAACATTTGTCTGACACCACACGCAGAGAATGGTAGAGTAAAATAAATTCTCAAAACTTCCCTTCTTTGAAGGATCTTATGCAATTTTTAGAAGCAAGAGCACACTCTTTTGAATTTCTTGCTAACACTGCATGTAACAAGACGGTAGTTAAGCCTAAGACTGATTTACACTCTGCTAAGCCCAACAGCAGAGACAGTAAACATTCTTACTTATCCACGAGTGATCGTGTATGTCCATTTTGTCAGTGCAATCACATACTACATAATTGTGATAACTTCAAAAACCTTAATGTGCATAAGCGTTGGACTTTCATTAAATCCAAGCGCCTTTGTGCCAACTGCTTTGCTCCTAATCACATATCAAGTAAATGTAATCGTGCCTCATACTGAAATTGTGGCTCATCCACTCACAGCAAGTTGCTTCATGATAGTAACAGAGAAAATGCTTCACGTGCAACTTCATCTAGTCCTGTAAATGATTCTACTAGAACGATTGACGCGCCATCTAGCTACTGTTCTTTTAAATCAAAATCCACACAGCAGGGTTTGCTTGCCACCGCACTAGTGCAAGTGGAAGACAGATATGGCAATCTCATACAATGTAGAGCACTCCTCGACTCTGCCAGTCAATCCAATTTCATAACTGCAGATCTTGCGAAGCGCTTACAGCCTATCAAGGTGACAGCTGATACGCCTATCAATGGTATAAATGGCACCATTTGTACGGCCACTCACCATGTTCAGGTCAATCTGAAATCTATGGTACATGATTTTAAGACTATAACAGGAAAACTACCTTCCAAACATATCAATTTGTGCAACTGGAATATTCCTTCTAGCTTTCCATTAGCAGATCCTAGGTTCAACATTCCTGATGAAGTTGAAATCCTAATCGGAAGTTCCTTATTCTTCGAGTTATTGCATGGGAAAACCTTAAAGAAACAAGGGCATCCTATACTAGCCAGCACAGCCCTCGGTTGGATAATATCAGGCCCTATTCCAAGGTCATCATACAAGTACAAGGCTAAGTCTTCGCCTCAGCATAATTTCTTCATCAGCACTGATAACCTTGACACACAGTCAAGACGTTTCTGGGATTTGGAAGAACTTCCTCAGCATGTTCTTACTAAGGAGGAAAAGGAGTGTGAGGAATACTATGTAAAAACAACCACTAGTAATGCCGATGGTAGCTTTACAGTTCGTCTACCCGTCAAGGAGGACAAAATCGCTTAGGTGAATCTAGACAGCAAGCCATCAATCGCTTTATGCACTTAGAACGACGTCTTCAAAACGACATCACACTTAAAGAAGATTACACTCAATTTCTCTCTGAATATGAATCCATGGGGCACATGAAGCAAGTGTCACGACCAAAGGAAGGTGAACCTTTGTCTACTACTACTCGCACCAGAGTTGTATTTGATGCATCTGCGCAGTCATCTTCAGGACTATCCTTGAATGATGTGCTGAAGTTGGGTCCTACTATTCAGGATGACCTTACCTCCATAATTTTACGCTTCAGAACTTATCGCTATGCACTCTCAGCTGACATTTCTAAGATGTACAGGCGAGTGAAAATGTATCCTGATGATCAAGATCTCCAAAGAATAGTATGGCGAGAAAACAAAGATGAACCTATCAAGGACTACGCTCTTACTACAGTCACATATGGTACCAAACCTGCATCCTTTTTGGCCATAAGGACTTTGCATCAACTAGCTTCAGAGGAAGAGGCTAAATATCCACTAGCTTCTCAAGCTATCCGTGAATCCTTGTACGTAAATGATTGCTTATGTGATCATAATGATATACAGCAAGCTTTACATATTCAGAGGCAGCTACTTCAGATGTTAGACAGTGGCGGATTCCCACTTAGGAAATGGTGTTCTAATCATGAAGATATTTTAAAATCCATTCCACTGGAACACAGAGAGACACAACTTCCACTTTCATTGGATAACAGTGAAAATGCGCATGCTCTTGGTCTCCTCTGGCATCCTGGAACAGATCAATTCCAGATACAAGACAATCCATCTGTTCAGGATAATCTAAATTCTAGCTACACCAAACGAAGCATACTTTCTGTCATATCATGCATTTTTGATCCTTTGGGCCTAGTGAGTCCTATTGTCATAAATGCCAAGATGTTTCTACAATCTCTTTGGTTGGAAAAACTCGGTTGGGATGAATTGATACCATCTCACCTCATCCAACAATGGCTAAATTTCTGCGAGACATTGTCCATCATTCATGCTATGCGTATTCCAAGACACATCCTAATTACAGGTACATTAAGGGACATACAAATACATGGGTTTTGCGATGCCTCAGAAAAGGCTTATGGTGCCTGTATTTATCTTCGTTCTATGAACAGCTGCAATGAGGTGAAAACCAGACTTCTTTACTCCAAATCCAAGGTTGCACCATTTAAGAAACAAACCATTCCTCGGCTCGAACTTTGTGGTGTTTTACTACTCGCTAAACTTTACAAGGTTGTAGCTAACCTTCAGCTACAGACTTCACAGAACTATCTATGGACGGACTCTATGATTTTTCTAGCATGGATTAAATCCAACCCACACAAATGGAAGACTTTTGTAGCCAACGAGTTTCACAAATACAAGAGTTATCAAAAACTACTGCTTGGCGATATGTAGCTACTCAAAATAATCCAGCAGATCTCATTTCGAGAGGAGTTTCAACTGAACCTCTTGCCTCAAATGACTTGTGGTGGAAAGGTCCTGATTGGAACTCACAACCCTTTGCATCTTGGCCAGAACAACCCAAAAGATTAGATATTCAAGATGCCACTGAGCAACGCACTACTGCATGCTTGATGGTCACTACAGAAAGTGATGATATCATTTCTCGTTTTTCAAAATTGTTACGCCTGCAGAGAGTGACAGCATACATGCTGAGATTTGCATTCAACTGCAGAAACAGCAACATGAGGTGGCAAGGTCCTCTCTCAGCACTTGAGCTTCAACAGTCATTGCACTGCTGCATTAAACTTGCTCAACAATCAGCTTATATCACAGAGTTAACAGAACTTAATGATAAAGGACACGTTCCTACTAAAATCTTTGCATCCATTTGTCGACAATGAAGGTTTACTCCGAGTAGAGGGAAGAATTGACAAGGCTGAAATTTCCTTCCAGTCAAGACATCAGATCATCTTACCTCCTAAGCATCATCTTACCAAGCTAATCATTGAAAGTGAACGTGTTAAACTTTTGCATGCTTCCAATGAGCTACTTACCTCTTCTCTTCGACAACGGTATTGAATACCGAGGATAGGAGAAACTCTTAAGTCAGTCCTACACAAGTGCCTGCCGTGCTTCAAACTCAAGGCCAAGGGAGCTCAACAATTAATGGGCAATCTACCTACCTACAGAGTGACTCCAGCGAGACCTTTCCTACGAGTTGCAGTTGATTACGCTGGTCCATTCTTCCTACGTTATGGCTCGCCTCGCAGCAAGAGTCAGGTGAAGGCCTACATAGCTATCTTTGTCTGTTTATCCACAAAGGCAATTCACATTGAGCTGGTTTCAGACATGACTTATGATGCTTTTGTTGCTGCCTTACGAAGGTTTACAGCTAGACGAGGATTGTGTAAAGAGATCCTAAGTGTCAATGGCACAAATGTTGTAGGTGCTAACAACAAACTTAGAGAACTTAGACTACTTTTGCAATCTCGCAAGCACCAAGAGATTGTACAAGACTACGCTTCATTTAATGAATGCACATGGAATTTTATACCACCCAGCTCACCCCACTTTGGAAGATTACATGAGGCTGCAGTGAAATCTATGAAATATCATCTTCGCAGAGAAATGGGCACACAAGTACTGACCTATGAACAATTAACCACATTACTAATTCAAATTGAGGCTTGCTTGAACTCCCGTCCATTGCTACGCCTTACTGATGGTCCTTCATTTCTCCAGGTCATTTCCTCATTGGAGTACCATTGACTTCCATACCATCACCTTTTTCTGACAATCTGAATCAGTTACAGAAATGGCAACAGCTCCAAGATCGTCTACAACATCTGTGGCAGCGGTGGTCAACCGACTATCTACATTCAGTCCAGCAGAGGCAAAAGTGGTCCAGTTCCAGTGAAAATCTTAAGGCAACACCATGGTCCTGCTAATGGAAGACAATTCACCTCCTCTGCATTGGGAACTTGGAATCATCACTGAGACTCATCCTGGTGGTGATGGTTTAGTGCGGGTAGCTACAGTGCGAACTTCTAAGGGTGAATATAGGCGTCCCATTGTGAAACTGTGTCCTCTGCCAGTTCAAGAACAACAGTGATATTTTTCAAAGTGTGTCTATGTTAAATTAAAGAACTGTTCAGTTTTTTGGGCCCCAGTATGTTTGCGCCATTATCGTCATTTGATCCGGCGGGCGCATGAATATTTCACTTGGCGCCGGTTATGCGGCCAGCTGATGATGTGACTCGCCAGCGCGCAAGAAAAGAGGCTTCTTCTTCTTTTTATATTTACAGACATGTTGAGACATGTAATGTGCTTCGTTGTCTGGCTGCGTGCAGCTGTTGTTGCAATGAAAGAACCGTTTTAGTTCATCTCAAATATTAAATGTATTGTTGTCTTCTTCATGATTATTCACATAAGAAATGTAGCGTGTGCAATAAATTTATCTAGTGATATGAATACAGCTCTATCGAGTACAGTCCACAAAATCAGTTTCCTTGGTTACAGCTAAAATCAAGGTGGTCCTCCGCATTAAATTAAGCACGACACGAACATATGTACGTTCTAAAGCGAGGTATGCCCTTAAATAACATAAAAGAGCAACATATCAATAGTTGCACATTTTAGTCCCCTAAACTTTAATCCGAGTGTTCTGAAATAAACAACTTTAATATTATTCGAGACAAAATAAAGCACTTGCAGATGCTGGGTTGGAAGCATTATTTTTCGAGTGGCAATCATATCTTTAAAGGATAGATCATGATTTTGCATTTAAGCACATGTCTATCTCAAATAATATTTGAAGCTGAAATAGAAAGTGGGACAGGAACGTTCAAAGCATTTTGCTTAGAAAACAGCTCCACAACCTGTTAATGCATTCACTTAATACACACTAAGATTATAAAAGCATAAAACAATATATGTCGTGGAGGTAACTGTTATTGCATCTTGTCCTTTGAACCTTTTCTAACACTTGCATCCAGCGATACAAAATATTAATTCTTAACACCAGATGCAAATGGTACTATATCACTAATATGCGTTGTTATGGATAACTCTGGATACTAATGTTCCTCTACATACACAGATGTAAGAAGTTACTCGTAGATTCAAGCATCCAATTTGCGATAAGAATGGATGGAAGTTTTGAATTAGAAAGTAATTAATGATTTAAGGTAAATCAACGTTGTTTACGTGTCTATCAATTATTATTTTCACTAAAAAATTCTTATTTTCTTCTAATATGATAGTTGTACTTTAACTTGTTCCTTAGTCAAAGATGATTATTAATCCATTACGCATTTACAAAAAGAAAGTCTAACCATACCTGAATAAATAAATACCTGTCATTTAATTCTCCTGTAAAGTTTTGCATTTACAGAGATAACGCTGAAACAAGATGGCCTGAGGGAGTTCGTCTAAACGGCCAGTTTTAAAAAACATATTTCCTCGAAGATAAAGTTATTTCAACATGCCAGTAGCGTATTTTGAAAAGTTGATTACCTTTGAAATTTTGTCCTGTTTTCACACGAATACTGACTTAACTCTGGTTAAAAGTCAATATGAAATTTTAAAAATATTTTTACCACACAAAGCTTGAAAGTTGTGCATATAAAACCTGTAATGGGAAATTAGATAAATAACAAAATATATGATTTTAATCAAATAGGTTTCACGCCTCTGTAGAGGATCTCGTCTTGCATCCTGGAAAAAAGTACGAGAAGCACAGAAGGTTCAGGGCAAAAATTATAATTTTATATTAAAATGAAGATATTTGTTCTTTTATCTAGGATAGAAAACTTAAAATCCTAGGAGGAAACCTTATAAAGAAAATTTTAAGGTAAGGCATCGTTTCTTTTTGTAACTATGAACATCGCAAATTTCCTTCGGACAAAGAGTTTTCCAGATGCAGCCCTGATACAGTTTTCCAATCTCAAAAATTCGTCTGAGAAATGCAGGTAGAGAGAAAACAGGATCTTATCCAAAATTAAAATAAGAAGCTGCTGCTCCAGAGGAGACAGAAACAAATCAAGAAGTTTAATTACTTTTCATAAGCTAAGGGAAAATATATTTAGCATCATATCTTATATCATCAGAAATAAAAGAAAAGCAAAGAAAGAGTAATGTCTGCCAGTTCTTTTTAGTCAACTCCAAATTATGTTTTATGCTTCATGTGTTAGACAGGAACTATGTTAAGGTTTACGGTAAAAGCGTAAACTTTCAAATTGTAAAGAAATAAAACCGAGGTATATAAAATGGAAGTGATGATTCCGTTCCCTCAAGGCTTTCCTTATACACATATTAAATATTCAGACATTCTTTTAGCGCTCTCCTCTACTCTTGTCTTGCCGTTAAAGCAATAGTCTGCAACAGGTGGCACAGGAGTAATGCCGCAGTCTGTTGTTATCTGCGCTACACAACGTTTTAAACACTTCCCCATATACTCACAGACGTTTCCTCGGTTTCTTCAATAACGGAAGAATGAACTGCACAGGAAAGGGAGGTAATGACAAAGAGGTAAGCGAGGGAAACAAGTGGTAAAGTTAAATTATAAACTACCATGGAACACTCCGTCCGTTGCAAACTGGGAATTCGTTTCGTTATAATGTTAAGCCCGGTGTAAAATTGTCCGGGAACGGTAATGGGAACCATAAACGAATATACACAAATAACGGGGAGGGAAATCAATGTATCACATTCCCAATTATCGTATGATCCTGGTGCTATCCATCTTCATTGAAAAAGAGAGTCAAGAACTGCACTGTTCCTAGGAGATATAGCTTGTTAGTCTTGCTTATGCTGCGGATAGCTCGGTTTAGCTTAAGAATTACAAATGGCACCATAGGGGTTTCTAAAGATGCTGAACAATCAAATTTCGAAGTTGGCAAACTTGTACTCACATGAGAATATGTTCAGTTCGAAACATTTTTATACGCATCTTCAAGCATATTATTATTAATTTTTTTTTTTGGAGTTGAATTTTTATTTCAATTGCTTAGCACAGTTAGTGCTATACAAATTGTTGAGCTATATACATAATGTGCATAATAACATTAAAGTATACAGGGATAGAGGATACTCATATTAGAGCCCTCAAGCAAACTGGTCTGATTAGTGTGACTATAAATTAAACAACTTCTTCATTACATAATAAATATACATTATAGAAATAAAATGTCCTGTGGCAAGCGTGCCTTCAATCTTGGTGCAGCATCAAGGCGACGTCCCAGTTGGAAGAATAAAGCACCTGATACATAAGGAAGGTGAGCGGAGAATCTGCTTGTCGTTGTAGAGATGTACTCATTAATGCTGACTATGTCCAATTCTCTATGCAGCGTCATGCTTTCGCGTGAACTAAAAGTCTAAACGCTTACGTTTTTTACTCTCTCTCCTAGTACTGGTTTCCGTTCTATAATTGTTGTGAAGTAGCCCTAGACTCCGATATATTTTAATTAACCCAGGTTGACAGCCGATGTTGCATGGTGTGGGTTGTGTATATTCAGTCGCTTTTGAATATTACAAGGTAAATTGAGTCCCTCCTAAACTTTCATGGTAGGTAAATTGAGTCCATCGAATCGTAATTGTGACAAAATTTCTCCTCCCGCTTTGCGCACACTTGGGACTGCGCAACCAAGTAGCGGAATAGTGTGGTTAAACATTTTGTCGCGTTAAATTCGTTCGTATGCGCAACTTCTAATAGGTTTTTTCATACAGGTAAAATTTTAAAAGAAACACCTTTCACAAAGCCAAGCCTCAGTATGTCCGTATTAGTAAACTTTATCATCTGCTACCTTAAATTTTTTCTACAATGTTTTGTTTTTCTCTCTTCCTGTACTGCGTAACTGAACATACACATCGGTCTGAATGCTGCTTAAAACGTCAACGAAGTTGTAAATCATCACTTCCATATTGGCCCATTCACTATCTATTCACAGCACTAGAAGGTACACCTACTTACTGAACACTGATATCGCTGTACTACATGAAAAATGTCATTTAGATGAAACTATGGGTTTCTCGTACAAGTGCGGCTGAAAATAACGAATCTGTAATTAGTTTTTTTTCCCACCACGCATCATTTTCCGAAAAGTCCACATTAGTTTTTCACATATTTTCGCAATAAATATGCATCTTTATTTATTTAAATAATTTTTTAATAACCTGCTTATTCTATTAAACATTTATACTAAAGGTATATATGTACACATACTAAACAATGAATATCTATATCAAACGTTCACTGCCAGCTTGATCTTTCGACTATGTCACCATTTTAACTGTAAAATATGGTTTATTTTCAGATGTTTCCTCTCGAAAAGTTGCTGGCAGGAATATTTTACTGACGATCAGTTTTAAGTGTTTTAAGAACAACATTATATTACATTCAGTGCATTATAATGTCTCGTCGCTATAAATATAAGCCGGACGTATTTTGTTATGTGTGTGGTGAATTTACATTGAAGACACAGCAATGCAACTTGTCGCCATTGGTAAAAAGGGCCTATGAACTGTACTTTGGATGTAAAGTTGGGGACCAGGATGAGTACTAGGCTCCACATATATACCTGCTGCAATTTATGTTCCAGGAATCTGAGGAACTGGTTACGAGGAAAACGCAGTGCAATGAAATTTGTAGTACCTATGGTTAGGCGCGAGCCGGAGATAACGTAACGGGTTGTCACTTTTGTTTGACAGATGTCAAGGAATTCTCTCCAAAGTCTAAACATTGTATTCAGTATCCAAACTTACCCTGTGCTATTCGACCAGTTCCTCATTCTGACAATCTCCCAGTACGCACAACTCCAGGTTCATAAACCGTTGATTCAGAGGAAGACATACAGACGACACAAACCATCATCCGGACTTTCAACCATGTTCATCTATGACTTGTGCATATCATGAAATCACATAGAGAGAGCTTAACGATCTTGTAAGGAACCTGAAACTCTTTCAGATTTTCAGCTTTTATGTGTGAGTATAAGCCATAAAATCGAGTAAACCTTAGAAATTGGAAGTTATTTCATAATGCGCATAATACCATTTCGTATTTAAAAAATGAAATGATGTCTGGGATTTGAACCTTTGACACAATTATGAATCAATTATGAGACCCAATTTTTCACGCATTGTAATGTGTGCGAAAAGAGGAAGGATTCCCTTATGAATATGCACGAAACATACGAAACAATAAACAATGTGGGAACATTCTCAGTATTATTATAATTATCAGAGGATTCAGTAGGATAAAGCTAAAGGGACGTGTTCCGTGACAACAATGTAAATCGGCCGTGGAAACGATGTGGACTTGGAAAAATATGCGCTTCCAGAGTATGCTCATTTTTTAAAGGGTCTAACATATGTGTTCTACGAATCGTGGTCTCAACCTCAGCGCTAATTATACCTGCCTCACCCTGAAATACGTTTGAAAGCTTCGTCTGCTGGACAATATGGTGGCTGTAAGCTTAGTAGGTAACAACCCCCAAACCTCCCGCAAAACCGGTGTAATTCGCCAGCAGTTGGAGTGGGATGTGTATGCCTATTTTTTTCCACGATTTCTTATTGTATACGGCAAATTAGTTCACAGTTGACAATATATGTTTATGGAAATTTCAAATATTCCACAAGGTTTTCTTTGCCAGCTATTTACAATCCATGGGCTCATTAATGGAAATTGTATTCCAATAGTGTTTTCTTTGTTGAAGGACTTCAACATATCAGCAGGTATTTTCAACAGTTTTTGATAAATATAATAAGCTAGGTGTGAAATTCTTTCCATCAACATTGTTTTCTGACATTGAAGAAAGCATCATGAATGCTGGAAGAGAAGTGTGGACTGATGTTAAAATACAAGGATGTAAATTTCATCTAACATAAACCTGGTGGCGAAAGATATAAAACTTGGGACTTACACATGAATACTATTCCAAAAATGAAATCGGAAAACTTCTGAACTACATATTTGGTTTGCCACTGCTGGATCCTGATATGGTTGGTGATCGTTTTGCTGAAGAATTCATGGCAGCGATGCCTGTCTCAGAAAAACTACAAAAGCTTTGCAACTACTTAGTGGAAACTTGCATATACGAAAATGTACTTTTACTCTTTCCATGTGGTAGAACTAAGTTGTAGTAGACCGAGAACTACCAACCCTTGCGAAAATTCCCACAACAAGTACAACAATCAGTTTTACTACTGCAGCCCAGATTTGTATATATTTCTTGAAGTACTGAAGCAAATGCAGCTAGATACTGAAATTGCAATTAATTCCTCAACAAATAAAAAAAGAAATGTCTTATCCACACTTGAAACTCATGATGCAGTAAGTAGAAAATTTCAAAGCTGGAAAAATTTCAAGAATGGAATATGTGAAGTCGATTTCTTATAGAACCAAACCTGCAAAAACATGGAAATAAAATCTATAAGGGAAAATAGCTCTTATTTTAAAGACGATAATACATATTACTGTATGATATAGGTTAAGAATGTCAAAATAACGAAGCATCCAAATGCTTATTCATTGTGCGTTAATTACAGAAAATAAAGAAGTAATGACGAAAATGATAAACATGGAATCTTTTGGGGTGCGAACCAGTTCGCCTCCTCGTAGTGCACGGGTAACGTAGATGAACTGGAACAACAACCACTATTCCAAATTTAAGCATTGGAGGTTCATTTTCGTTTGGTACCAGAACCGTGTTTCTTTGTTATTAATCATAATCTCAAGAAATGTAACATCTTCCACTAGGTGAATGTAATGCCTCATAAAATACTAAAAACACCAAACTGGAACAGTTACGTGCTTCTACCGGGAGGCTTTGGACCTATGTAATTAGGAACTGGACCCGGGAAGCTTGAGGGCTACGTAATTAGGGACCTTTAAGGGTCCGTAAGCTTCGGTCTCGCACCCTTCAGACCGACTCTTAACTGCATATAAAAATATCATTTAAACATGACAGCTATGCAAATTAAAAACTCACTACATACAGGAACCACATGTCTTAAATGGGTTCGAGTATATTATCACATATTAATGAAAGACCCGACGATGTTGCTAAACGAGCTGCTAGCTCAAATCTCATTGAAAGCTACCAGATTGTCTAAAATCAGGAAACTTACTTGGAGAAAAACTTTGTGCCGGAATTCATAATGGACAGAGAATAAAGTGAATCTCTAAAGAAATTTCTTTATTCCGCTATGCAAAGAGGAAGCTAAATGAAATATATCCTATTTGCAGTTTTATTTAACATAAATGTTTTCAGGACATGAAAATCCTTTACGTACTTCCAGAGATTTGACATATCTACTTGTGCAGCAGATTAATAATTTGTAGAACGTGAAAGTTGTCCAATTTACTAAATAGTTTGCCTTACTTCTTTCTCTTTTTCTTTTAGCTTTATAATATTCGAATAATATGTAACTTCAACACTTGTTCACTTTGTCAGCTTTGTAAATATAATGTAAATTTTTCAGTACCTACAGCTCTAATATGTCTCATGCCTAAATAGGGCTCATTTAATATAATATGCGTGATAAATTTTTACCTAAATCATGAACTAATTACGGGGTCGGATAGCTAGACGCGTGTACTCGTAAAATAGCGGTAAAAACGGCCGTGCATGTATGAGCCATGTGCCATACGTGAGTAAAGATCAAAGAGTAGAAAGAACGAACCATTCATGTTGTATACCATTCTTGAGAGAAATTTTCCATGCAATCCTGAGCTAGTACCGAAAGCAGAACTTAACCTCCGACTCCCTTGCGGCGAAACTGACGCATGTCACCTCCCGTCGCGATACCACTTCACATCTGGCCTCCATAACCTCTCCCTGACAGTGTTCCAAGTTCTGGAAATGTTCTGTAGCGTATAAGTTACCCTTTGGCGATGGAAGAATCCTTGCTCAGAAAGATCCTGTAATTTAAACTTTTAAAAATTTGTGTCGATTTTAGGTCCCGTAATGATATAAAAGCTATATAATTTTCACATAATAAGGAAAACCTTAACACATACAGTAAAATAATTTCCGCAATCTT
Organism: Mantis religiosa; assembly: GCA_030765055.1. Classification (NCBI taxonomy): domain Eukaryota; kingdom Metazoa; phylum Arthropoda; class Insecta; order Mantodea; family Mantidae; genus Mantis; species Mantis religiosa. Next base: position 95,875,769 of record CM060948.1, on the reverse strand, counting down.
AGGCCACCAAATTAAACTCTTAAGAAACCAAAGCATATTCTGCGATCATATAGAAAAATATTCTTCTGAGTTAACACAAAATACAAGTTATATGATTTCTAACTTAAACAATTAGCTCTCTTTATTCAATTGTTCAAAATGTTCTGACAACAAACTTGATTACAACATAAATCCAAAGTAATGAAGTAAAACTTTCTTACATGAGAAGTTTTGGCATCCAAGAATTCACTGCAGCTCTCTGTAGAATCAGAATAAACTTTATTCGTAAGTCTCGACACTGCCTTATTACTTACACAACTGCGTATTTGATAAATGGAAATTAAAGAATATAATAGCTCAGCATTGATTGTCTCTTTTTAAACGCTGTCTTCTGTTTTTAAAGCGTTGCGTCTGTGTATATTCCTTGGAATAAAACATATTCTGTGGCTGCAGAAAACATTTATATTCGATGGAGTAACAACAGCTATTTACTAGTCCAGGCTGCTCTTAACTGAAAGTTAAGATCTTCGTAAATGCGTTCCTTTATAACCTCAATGAGCCGTATTTATGTGTAAGTGCTTTAGAAATCCTTTTTAAGTTTTTAAAAATATGAAATTATAAGAGTTTTATGACCCTGTTCCCACTAACCGAGGGTGGTGAAATAATTATCAAAATCTATTTAGTGCTTTTTGAGATAACCCTACATACACAAGTTGATAACGGTATCTATTAATGGAGGGAAGGAAGAAATTACTAAATTTAAATTGATAGGAATATATACATAATGCCAAAAATAATTTTGCATGTTAAATCAATAATTGTATTGCTAAAGTATACCAATAGTCTGCAAAGGAGGCTGTTAAACTGGTTTAAGAGGCAGAGAGCTCATTAGCGCTTAGGTTGTAAACACGTTTCACGTATGGCAGGTATGTTCGGCTATCTTGAATTCCCTGCGAGATCACTAAAACCGCCTGAATTCCGTTCCGGCTATTTGAAGGGTACGCCTGGATTTCGTGCTGGCTACCTGGATGTTTATCAATCACTACCATTGGTTTTGTTCGTAGCTAATTAGCGTTACCCCTCTTTATCTATTTCTTAATTTTTTTCTGTTAACTCCCCTCTCACTTTTTATTTTTAAAGATTAATATTTTTACAAAGCTTTTATATCTGCTTCATCTTATTCATACATTTAGGAATTCCATCCTCCTTTTTTATTTTTGCCGTTTTGATACAGCAGTATTTGTTCGCTCAGGAAGTTTTCTTTTATAATGATTCTCTTGTTCCTTTGATGGAGAAACATCAAATATATATTGCCCTGCAAAACACCTGCAAATAATGTATTTGGATGTGCAGTGAAAGCATGTTTAGTTTCGAATGGAGCGCTTTGCATTCGTTTGTTGTTGTATTGATTGAAGCACTAAATCTTGCCAAAATCTAGGGCGGAAAAAGGCTTTATTGTCTGATGAACGTTTGTAATATATAGTCAGAAAACTCAGAACATTTGTCTCTTATCTTCAAAAGAACGTCATCAACTTCTTCTGGACTTAGAAATGGTAGACTAAACAAGAACTGCAAGATTGTGCTGACCGCTTTTTCTTCGTTGTATTTTCTAATGAGACCCATTGCTTGTAATTTTCGCCACCAACTCTGACCAAAGTGAAATCAGCATCAACAAATTTCAGGCTCAGGCAACATTTGTTGCACAGCATTGTGAACATAGCTTTAAAAATCAACGGATACTTCTGTCGACCTGAATCTTATGCCAAAGAGGCACATTTTTTAATTATTCATTTTGCAACATTAGCTTATAAGACTGCTTACCTTTATTTGGCAATAAGCAGAACACCACTGGACTGTTTATACTCACATGCAGAGTGAACAGTGAAAATATGGGGAGGACAGCGTTTAAATGTTTCATATTTAAAAATTTGCGAGGCATAAAAACAGTTTTTAAATATTTGTTGCAGTTGAAAATCCCACAATTTCGGCCTCAGTATCATTAGATAACAAGAATGTCACAGCTGGCTGTGTTAATATTTGCATTCAATCGACTACTGTTTGAGATTCATCGATGTCTTAGGTCGCTTAGGATAGTATCGAAACCTATGCAGAGATGTTATTTGTAATCAGTTTTATATCCGAAGATGCCGGTATATTATTTCCAGTCCTAAGCTTCTTATGTATAATTTTGGTTGGTATAAGGGATATAATATAATATTCATTGAGGTACTAAGCTTTTATAATTTTTGGACTGCTCTCTGTTTTGGTCCAGGCCACTGCTACACAGGACAGTTCATTAAGTATATTTACAGACGTGTTACAATATGTGTTATTACAGAATAGTCACTTATTATTCCTTCTCTCTTTTTCACTGTCCATATCCACTTGTTTTTTACCTTACTTAAAAACTGACCTATGTTTTTATAATTTTTACTTAAAACCTTGATTAAGCTGATTCTCCTATTCATTTTTGATATTTGACATTCTTTCCTCCACAACTCTGTTTCCTTACAATCAAACAGTATATGTTCTATATCCTCTTTGTCCCCACACAATGGGCACTCATCTTGTAGCTATCAATTTCTTTGACCTCTTAATCTCCATATCCCTGCTCTTAACCATGCTAACTCCTTTCTTTCTTCACTGTTAGTGATATCTATATACCTCTCCCTCCCCCAGCTATTTTTCAATGGAATATAGAAAACAAGTGATCTCTTCTCTGCTATTTGACTAAACAGTTTCTGGATCTCCATGTGAGTAAGGGATAAAACCACAGCTGCTCGGCGTTTAAAAGATTTGGAATCTTCTGCCAGTTTAAAAGATTTTTGAGAACTTTCCGTGATTGTGCAGGATTAGTCGTTCTGTTATGTCCACCTTAGAAGATAATTTGATTTAGAATTTGCATGTCTTGTTAACGTAAGACCACCGTTGTATTGCATATTTAAGTTTCTTTTGGAAGTAAAATTTGTGTTCGTTTATCACACATAGAACTTTATTCCCCTTTAAATTGTTTCCTTTCCGTAATCTAGATGATTCTTTTTTATTCAACGACATAGCCGATGTTGATTGTTACGTGTGACAGGAACAATGACATTGCACTGAATCGGCTAGCCAACCGAGATAATTGCAGAGAACCAGATTTCCACTCATGTCTGTAGCATGAAACTGAGGCCGATAAAAGGGCCATCCAGGTAGTTAACACGGAATTTATGACGAACCGGTATTCTAGGTGTACGCTAACTCAGCATCAGAAACTCTGTAGAAAAAGAGAACGTCAAAATTCACAGAATTTGAGAACGCAAGTTAGGAAATTTGTACTTTTGTGATTAGTCCATGTCATGTAAGAAAGTTGTTGGGAGTAAAAGTGTTAGGAACGGCTTACCTAAATCTTGGAGCGTACTCTTCGATTGACAGATTGCTTGCAGTTCTGTGCTTTAGCGACTGAGTGATTATATTTCTCCGATGCACGACTTAGCTCGCTTTTGTTACAGAAATAATTTAACTTTGGTAATTATCAGTCGGCAACCCTTTCTAGTCAAGTATCGTGAGGAATAAATAATTCTATCAATGAATTAAACTGATGTTATACTTTTCAACACATCCACCCATATCCTGGCAGGAAGGTTTCACAGCTCTACCTAGAAAACCGAGGAAGCAGCCGATGGTAGAACGGCACAGATGACTTTGAGAACCAAACGGAACCAAACGGAACAGATGAAGCTGAACGATGCTTAAAAATTGTGGCAACCATTAAATTGTTTCAAAAATGGCGCAGATCATGTAGCGTAGTAATGTTGCTTCAAAATAAATTTACTCTCTATTTAATATAGAGATGGATAATTAAGTTATAATTGTTGATTCTGTTCTCGATTGATTATGCTTTGCATGTTTTACTTTCCTGTTCAATATTGTTTTGTGTATTGTTCCTCTATTCGTTTTTACTAATAGTGCACCAGGCTTTAGTTGAACTGCCTATAAGAAATGTAAGCGTTTCGTATATAACAAGTATTTATGTAGCATTTTGAGGTGTGATCTAGTGTTTGGTCCGAGGAAGAACATAAAAACTAATAAATCTATTGCAATCAAACTGATTGAAAGATCATACTGTGGTACATGGAAAAGCATTTATCAACGTGTAGCTTGATAGAAGGAACATTATCTGTATTGCACCTTTAAGATAATTTTGGTGTGAAATAAAACACAGAAAATGGCATGTATATAAGAATGCATTTGTTGCTTTACAGATATTTGGAAGTTGTGCACGTTGGAATATTGTCACAAGTGACTGCTTAATTTAAATAATACGTTACAGTATCTTTTGACTAGTTATGTGTGTGACTTCATGTCACGTGATCTCTCCCTCCCTCTTCTTGATAGTAAAGATTGTGCAAATTAGTCTCTCGCTCTCTCTCTCTGGTAACATCCACTGGATGTAACGGACGTGTGGATCCGCAGCGGGTGAGGTCAGGTAACTGGCCGATGCGGCCAACTATGTATCTTTCCTTTATTGTAGTAAACCTTTGATTTTTTTTACTAACTGCTAAGGATAGAAGGTGAAAGTTAGGAAGGAAGTTTGAGAGGCTTTGTGGGATCCCGCTAAAAGCACTCCAGTTGGTAGAGGTGAAGTTGAGGCGCTGGCCGTCAATAACGGCGAGCGGGTATAGAATGATTGCCAGGCGTTGAACATGACAAAAAGGCCATGAACGATGCGCGTGGAGAGTAAAGGTGATAGTGGAGGAAGGTAGTTAAGGGTGAAGTGGTAGTCTTTATTGAATTTTAATAACGTAATTTCATGGGAGGGCATAATCTCCGGTAGTTATTTCCGGGAGGGTAGTTGTTGAGGCCATCAGGTGTGCGGTTGTGGTCGTGGTGGTCTCCAGATGTTGGGGAAGTGAGCCCGGATCCTCTGGGTGTTCTGTGCGTCGTGGTCGGCAATTAATTGCTCTGCAGTTTTGAGATCGTGAAGTCTTGCGTGGAGGCTGCTGTCCATTGCTGCTATTTTAGAGTGGAGCTGGTCCAGTCTATTGCTGATGGTAGAAGAGTGCGTCAGTTGGGAGGGTAGTGTGTCCGTGAGGCGTGTCTCCATTCGGTGCACCTTTCGCTGTATTGAGGTGAGAATCTCTTTTTGCTCAGTAGCTAGGTGCTCAGTTTGCTGGCGCTGGGAGTTGATGGCCTTCGTTGTATCGTGTAGTTGGTCAAGTGCGCCGGAGAGTTGGTCAAGTGGAGTGAGTCGGTCAGTTAGTAGTCCGTCTGTAGTGGTCAGTGTGTTGATGAGGGCGGCGTGGTTGGTCTTCTGTTGTTGGGTAGCGACGGTGGCGGATTCCTCCAGTTTGCCCAATCTTGGTTGAGGTTAAGGACCTCTGAGTGGAGGTCCTGAGCCTCGTCCGCTGGAGTCCGGTGAGTGCTGGTGGCGATTGATGTGATGAGTTCCTCAAGGGCGTGGAGTCTGGTGGTGATAAGTTGCAGGTCCTCCCGGAGGCAGCCAAGTGCTTGCTGCCATGCCGTAGATCCGCTGGTGGCAGTGCTCCGGGGTGTCGGTCTTATTGGGTTTCCGCGAGGGTATGCAGGGCACTGCGCCTGCCCTGTGAAATGGCCAAGGCCGTCACAAGTGGCGCAGTACTTGCGGCGTCAGCGGAGATCGTGGATCCTGCAGGTTGCAGTTTGAGTGGAAGAGCCACAGTAATGGCACCGTGGCGGCGCGGTGCAAGTGTCTGCGCTATGTCCATAGGCGCAGCAGTTTCGGCACGGGATGTGTCGCTGCAGTCTGCTGGCCTCCACCTTCAGGAGCTGTCCCAAGATAGGCAGACCTGAGGTCAAGGTGGCGTCGCGGTCCCGAGGATCTGAAAACTGCAAGGCGCACGCAGGTGGTTGGGCCTCGTCTCGACGAGATCCGTGAGGCGCTTGTGGCTGTGGGCCACTTCTGCGTTGCAGCGGTAAGGATATGCCTCGCAGGGAGGTCCAGAGGTACTCCGATGACTACTGCGCAGTGTGTAGTGTTGCTTCCTGTCGGCGGTTGAGTGGAGGTCACAGCAGTTGGGGATCGACTAGTCTGTGGTGTCGGTGAAGCTGCTTGTGTTGCTGCTAGGTAAAGCAGTGGAGTTTCCAGCGATGCTGTGGTGGTGGCTGGCCGTGTTGCACAGGGGGACCCAGCTGCCTTGTTCGGCGGTGGTTGACTGGGCTCTTGACGGGCGTCCGGCATGGTGGGGGAAGCAGGCCGAGCGGCCCAAAACTTCCCTACCAGCTCCGCTGGAGGTTCCCTCCCGCCTGCCGGGACCGGGAGTGAGGCAGGAGACGGCGACCGAGAGCTGGCTGGCGAGACTGCGGTGTTGGTGGCTTTGCTGTCTGGCTCTGCTTTCTTGTTGCGGCGTTCCTCTTCTTCCCCATGTTGCTGAGTTGGGTCGTCGGGAGCGTGATGTGAACCTAAACCTTTGCTTGTCTAAATTGTAGTTTTGTTATATTATAACACCTGATAGAAAACCCCAACCTCCTCGCAAAGAATGTGAATCCTACCTAATGAGTTATCCCCCCGTGTAAGATGTGTCCATGTGCTAATTATCAATTACCATCCCTGATTAGTTCGTTACAATATTAAATATTTTCATATAAAATGAATATGTTTCATTTGAAGGAAACCCTTAATCGAAGATGTTAATTAACTTCACGAGTTTCAGACTAACTGAATTATTTTGCTTACCCTCCAAATATAAAGAACTTGTAACCCCAATCAGCGCTTAGGTCAGAGACGATATCCAGAAGTCAGTGATCAGTCCAAAGCCTGTTGCGAGGGCGAAGAAAGAAATGATGAAATGCTGGTTAAATGGATTGTTTTTGTTTTTGTTGTTGTGATTTTACGTCCTCCAACGTTACGTCATATTGGACAGTGAATGAAAGGGGTGAAATGATGCTCAAATGTG